>CP025646.1:25520553-25575968 GCA_003576665.1 Ipomoea trifida
CTTGGTGATCAAAGCTCAAGTGCTCGAGAGGTGGAGTAACAAGAGGCGGGGCGAAAAACCTGAGGCTTGAGGCGGGCTTCGTGATCAAAGCTCAAGCGCTCGATATTGTACTAAAAAGGGAAGTTTTAATGCAATCCTTCTAGGGAGTTTCTAGAAGAAGAGTGGACGTAGGCGGGTTGGCCGAACCACTTAAAAATCACTCTCGCATTTACTTTCTGCTTTATCTCTCGCTATCTAACTCTCGAACTGCACTACATATAATCACACTTCTCGAACTAACTCAAACTCGTGCTAATTAAAAGGGGATAACATTTTCCGCTGCGCATAAAACTTTGTCTTCATCACGTGAGGTATTGGACCTAAACATCCTAAGTCCAGTACACACGAGAGGTCGAAAAGATTTGCAAAATCTTATACAAGTCTATTCACCCCCCCCCCTCTAGACTTGTACCCCATCCCCTTGGGACCAACAGA
The DNA here is from genome assembly GCA_003576665.1 of Ipomoea trifida. Classification (NCBI taxonomy): domain Eukaryota; kingdom Viridiplantae; phylum Streptophyta; class Magnoliopsida; order Solanales; family Convolvulaceae; genus Ipomoea; species Ipomoea trifida. The sequence continues at coordinate 25,521,028 of CP025646.1, forward strand.
TGCCACCGGATGAAAGTAGGGTGCTTATAGACCGCTATCAGATTCCCTACAAGAGGCTGAAGGGTTTGGTTGCACCTGAGGAGGCCGAGCAGTAGGCGATGATGAAGAAGAAGACAGTTCTGAGGAGGAGTCCGAGGATGAGATTGATCGGGAGCACCGAAGGAAGGAGCAGCACGATCCCATGATTTCTGCGCAGCCAGTTGATCCCGTGCTTCTCCAACTGCAGGAGATGCACTGTATGGTCGAGGCGAGGTTCACATCGTTGGATCTGAGGGTGGACCGCGGCTTTCAGTGATTGGGTTTCGTCGAGGCTAAGCTGGGCATCGAGGTTCCACCTGAGTACCTACATCCCGATCCATTCCAGGCTCCAGGCAGCTCGTCGCGAGGTGGTTTTCCAGGTCAGCTAGTCGTTTCTCGTTCACGTGTTAGGCCTTTATTTTGATTTCTTTATTTGACCAAGGTAAGAAGGTTAGCTTAGTTTTTGCATGTTGTGCATGATTTGGGTAAGCTAGAAGTTTAGGAATTAGAAGTATAGTATGTTCTTAAGTATAGGTTTGGTTGAGCAATCCTTTCGTTAACCTTTGACCAATCCTTATTCCTTCTTAAACTATTCAATCCTAGTTCCCGTGATTTAATTCAAGCCTTGAAGCCCGGTAATTATTTCTACCGTGTAATTAATTTAATTTAATTGGGCTCCGTTCTTTTAATAGAGATATATTTCTTATTCGACATTATTTATTTAATCAAAGGCCCAATTCTTTGATTTAATTTTATAAGGGATGTTCTTCATTTGGACCTTGATTTAACCAAATAAATCTAATTAAGTAATTAAGTAATTAAATATTTAATGGAGGCTCATTAGAATTACTTATTGAAATGCTAAATTGCTAAGTTGGAGAAAATTGAACAAAGATTTTAGTAGTGATCAAGAGTTTTGACTTTTGAGATTTTTTTGGACTAGTAGGTCAACTCGACAACTTGATCAGGCTAGATAGATTTCATATTGGGATAATTTTTTTAGCTCTAATCCCATAATTGTTTAGTTTTATTAGATCAACCGATTAGCTTTGCGCTACGATTTAAGCCTAAGAATTAACTTTGTAAAATAGTTTTTAAATGCATTGATGTTGATAGCGAATACTCCTTGAGTTTACCTTCCTCCTCATATCGTACAAGTGCTCGGTACCCATGCATGTCACCAAGAGGGACCGTTCCCGATCTTTATCGACCAGTCGCTTGACATTCTTGACCTAACGGCGATAACTGAGCCAACTAGAGGCCGTAATAGTGTTTTACTGCATGAAGAACTCTCCCTCCCTATTCAGGTTGGGACGACCTTCCCGAGCAGGTCTACTAGGATTAACTGTAATACCCCGGATTTAATTCAATCCTTGAAGTCTGGTAATTATTTCTACCGTGTAATTAATTTAATTTAATTGGGCTCCGTTCTTTTAATAGAGATATATTTCTTATTCAGCATTATTTATTTAATCAAAGGCCCAATTCCTTGATTTAATTTTATAAGAGATGTTCTTCATTTGGACCTTTTTATTCCTTATAAGCATGTTAATTATTTAATGGCCCAAACATAGAAGGACCATTTTTATACTCATTAAATTAGTATTGAAAGCGGATGACCCATTTCTTATAAATAAGCGCATGTCTTATTTTAACACCCTAATATGATACATATATTGTGTATGTAATGATTTTCCTCCACTCCTATAAAAAGCCTTGTACTAATAATCCCTATCTCTTTCCTTTTCCTGCAAAACACATTTACTTCTACTATTTCACCTCTAAGAACCCTAAGCAAATATTATCATTCATTTCTTCAAGATTTCAAGTCAAGATTGCTCTTTTAGGGACCATAGCATTTGGGTAAGTATTTCTCCTTAGAAAGACATCATTTCTCATCATGATTTCATAGTCTTTTATAATTTCTAATTATATTCTTTTGGGGATCTTTCTTGGGAAAAAGATGATCAAGAAGGAGGTGGTGGCTTGTGAGGTGGTTGGAGATTGCTTGGTTTGAATAGAGCTTCAAGAGGTAATCATCCATGTCTCATTAAACCTATTTTCACTCATGATCTATGTATATGACTTGGTGTTTGGAATCCTGTGAATTTCATGGGGTTTTAGCTTTGTTTTGATGATCTGTGAACCTATATTGTGGATTATTGGACTTGTGTTCATTATCATTTGTATCTAGATGAGTATGAGTAATTCTTGTTATGGATTCCATGATTTATTTGGCTTCTGAGATGTGTAATCTGTGTATTCTGAGCATGTTTCGTATTCTGGATTAATCTATCGTGTATTCTGTTCGGGTCTGGGAGTGGTTTGGAGTTGCTCTTGCGGTAAGGTTAGGCGGTATAATGTGTCCCGCTTAAGTGCTCTGCAAGAACAACGGAGGAAGGGTGTGGCGGAAGGTGGTGCACCGCTGGGTGGCCCCGTCCCTTCGTGCGGAGAAGGACGGCGAACCGGCGTGCTCCGCTGGACAGCACCGTTGGTGAAAGCAGTGGAGTGTGGCGGTACATGGCATTCCGCCAGGACGTTCCGCTAGTGCATTCTGGGTTCTGTTTCCAGCAGCTATTTTATTGATCTGTTGTCTTGTTGATTCATCCCTGATTCTTGAACTTGTATTGACTATGTTGTTGATTATTTAACCTTGGTTATGAAGTATTTATTCATATCCTTTGGTTCATTTATCTTGATTTGTTGAGTTAGTATTGTTGGTTTATTCCTTGGCTATTGTTTGAACATATATCATGTGTTCATTTCCTGAGTTGAGAACTGTTGGTGGAATAATTCTTGGGAGAATGAGTCTGAGTTTGGTATGTGGAGACCTTGAGTCTTTTGAGTATCTTTTGGCTTGTTGAGTGTGAACTAACTGTGGGCTTGTGCCTCTGTGGAACTAACTGTGGGCTTTGTGCTTCTGTGGAACTAACTGTGGGCATCAGTTGCCTCTGTGGTAATGGGCATCATATGCCTCTGTGGTAATGGGCATCATATGCCTCTGTGGTTGGGCTTTGTGCCTCTATGGTTGGGCTTTATGCCTCTGTATACTAACTTTGGTTTGGTGGTTGGTACGAGGGATGGTATGGTGGTTTGGAGGTTGTAGTTGAGATTCTATTCTCGGTATTGTGTATTTGTTGGTTTCCTTTGTAGTTATTTGGTTGTGTTTGTATCTCAGTTGATATGTTGTTGTTCCTTGGTATTGCGGTTTGGTTGGTTCCTTTGTGATTATTCTGTTGGATTTTGTGACACCCCAACTTTTCACAAGCTATAGATCTCAATGACTAATCGTAACCAAAGCGGATGCATATATAAAACCTGAAGGGTGTCATGCCACACCTAGGTACAATCCATCCTAGGTGGACAGGCTAAAAATCCAAAAACAAACATAAATCCTCAAACATCATAGTCACAAACTAGTCAAGGTACATAGTTCGAAACATAGGCACACAGGCCCGAAAGGAAACTAAACATCGTCTAGTCTAAGCAAATAACATAGCTCTAGCGCGCTCACGGCTTAGACTACTCTATACCTGAAAAACATTTAGAAAACCATTAGCAAAAGAATGCTAAGCAACCACCACTCACACTCGTGGAAACATACATAATATAATAAGCTTGTAAATAGGTTTACACACACGTATATAATATACACACCAACGAGCTGTTCTTTGTTTAAATCAGAGACTCAACAACAACAAGCTGAATAAGCCACAAACTAAGACTCTTCCAATGAAACCCATATCCAATACGAATGCATAAATCTTCAAGTCCCGACACAAGATACAGACTGAATCATGACTCCAACAGAATAAACACGAAGAAACAACAAGATATTAATCGAGATACAACTCAATCAAGGAACTACAAAGGAAACCAACAATCAACAATACCAAGAATTAAGCACCAAACTACAATACCAACCATCAAACCAACCCTCCATACCAATATCACAACGCAGAGGCATACGAGCCCATTATTACAGAGGCACACAAGCCCATTATCACAGAGGTACCCAATTCCCAATCATAGAGGCACACGGGCCTAATTACGGAGGCATACAATACCCCAAACAATACCAACCACAAACAAACCATGATTCCACCAACTACATTCCAAAGAGGATATCAAAGACTCGACAAGATAAGGAGATACTCGTAAGAAGTCAAAGTCTCCACATACCAAACTCAGATTCATTTCCAAAGAACCACTCACCAATAGTGTTCATTTCAGAATATAAACACAGTACATGCTCAGAATGACAGCCAAGGAACAAGCTAACAATACTAGTTCAATAAATCAAGATGAATGACTAAAGATCATGAATAAATACTCAAGAATCAAGGTAGAATACTCAACAAAATGTTCTTTACACATTCCAGAATCAAAAGGAATCAAACAAAGTTCAAAGATCGCAAAACAGACACTGGATCAGACTCACAAATGAACTAACGGAACGCAGCAACGGAATGCTCTGGTCCGCTGGACTGTACCGCACGAAGGAACGGAAGAGATCAACGGATCACTTCTCTCCGCCACAACCATCCGCCCTTACACTTGCGGAACACATTGGCGGGACACATTATACCGCCAATGTGCACCGTAAGTGCAACCCCAACACACCAGAACTCCCAGACATATTAGATCATGCGATGAATCATTCCAGAATACAAATCATGCTCAAAATACACAGATCACCCATCTCAGAAGCCAATAAATCATGGAATCCATAACAAGAATTACTCACACACATCTAGATACAAAGGATGATGAACACAAGTCCAACAATCCGTAAACAAAGGTTCACAGACCATCAACAAAGCTATAACCCCAAGAAAATTCACAGGATTCCAACACCAAATCATATATATGGATCAAGAGTGTAAAATAGGTTTTAGTGAGACATGATGGTTACCTCTTGGAGCTCTTCTCAACCAAGCAATCCTCAAAACACCTCACAAAGCACCACCTCCATCTTGATCATCTTTTTCCCTAGAAAGATCCCTAAAAGAATATGATGAGAACTTATAAAAGACTATGAAAACAAGATGATAAAAGATGTCTTCCTAAGGAAAAACACTTACCCAAATGCTATAGATCCTAAAAGAGCAATCTTGGCTTGAAATCTTGAAGGATGAAGTGTAGGATATGCTTAGGGTTCTTTAGAGGTGAAAGGAGTATGATGAAATGTATTTTGCAGGAAAAAGGAAAAGAGAGATAGGGTTGTAAGTACAAGACTTTCATATGAGTAGGGAAACTCATTACATATATCATGTATGTATCATATTAGGGTAATAAAACAAGACATGAGCTTATTTATAAGAAATGGGTCTTCCTTAATTAAAATTAATTTAATGGATATAAATATGGTCCTTCCAATGATTGGGCCATTACATAATTAATATATTTGTAAGGAATAGAAGAGGATCCAATTAAAGAACATCTCTTACAAAATTAAGTCAAGAAAATTGGGCCTTGGAATGAATAAATAATTCCGGATGGGAAAATATATATCTATAAGAAGGTCGGAGCCCAATTAAATTAAATTAATTACACGGTAGAATTAATTACCGGGTTTTAAGGCTTGAATTAAATACGGGGTATTACAGTAGGTAAATCATACAACTGGGTGATAGTGGAATGTAACTGACTTAAATTTTGAGAAACATACACTGGAACACCAACATCCGATTCAGACAAACTCTCCTTAGGATTACTAGAATCTTTCACTGGCAATATTAACACATTTGGTACAACAGGAGATTTAGAGATAGGAAAAACTGGAACAATAAACTGACTCATAGAAACATAAGCAAGTAGATCATTGTTCATTTCAACAGATACAAGAACAAACTCATCCAATGGAATAACATCATCAACTACAGAATTTTCAGAGGATAAATCAATAATAGGAGTAGAGGATGGTGACCTGGTTTGAGATTGAATGATTTGAATATGGCGCTTAACATGTTCTTTTGTTGTTTCTCTTGCCTATTTGTGAGCCTTTTCCCATGCTATGGCTCGTTCGCCAAAGAATCGAATGAAGGCTTTTGCCCTATTGTCGCTTGAAAGTTTTGGTACATGAATCGATGGAACATCCTGTAAGTCATTTGTGATTGAGAATATCCTTGTCATGTCCTCCATTACCAATTGATCAACAAACTTTAGAAAGTTGTGTATGACAGTAGAGATAATCTCATCGATTAACTCTGGGTCGAGTTTGAGTTTTCGCTAAACAACCATACTTAGAAACTGAGTCACCAACTTCAACGCATCTTCTGGTGAATGATTGGCGTTGAGGAGGCTGGCAATCATATTTGTAACAGCAACCGCCATAGATATATCTTTGAAGGTGAATAAACCCTAGGTTTTGGGTATTTTTTGTCTTTAGAGCAGAGATGAAGATGATGTTTTGATCGAGCAAGTGAGAGAAATGAAGGGAAAATAAAAGTTGGTTTGATTTGTAAACTGAATGGCATTGATTCCTTTACTATGCACAAACGGTCTTTTGCATTGAATGCAATCTGACACGTAGAGTGATATGATAGGCATGCATAAGGGATGGGTTGTAGGACGAAGTGGGATAGGTTTGGTATGAAAGGTTATATTGTTTAGCTTGGTAGAGATAATTTAGGAAATTTGGCTAGTGTTTAGAAGTGATTGTAAGATTAGAGCAACAGTTAACTCTTAATAGGAAGGATCGGATGATTATTTGAATGTATACCATATATATCATATTAACTCTTCTTAGATGACTAGTATAGGATCCGATATTTTACCTTCCAATTTAGAAACTGACTCAGCAATCTCTACGACAAACTCCAAGTTCTGACTTGAGAATCTCAAATCTATTGGCAACAAGAGGCTTTGTTAGGATGTCTGCCAGTTCCTTTTATGTCTGAACATATACTTGCTAAATTTTCTTTTCTTCTACTAATTCTCTTATGAAATGATGCCTTATGTCGATGTGCTTTGTCTTGGAATGTTGAACTGTATTCTTTGAGATATTGATGACACTTATGTTATCACAGTAGAGTGTCATCGTATCTTGAGATATTCCATAATCTAATAGCATTTGTTTCATTCATAAAAGTTGTGTACAACATCCTCCAACTGCAATGTATTGTGCCTCTGTTGTACTTAAAGAGATAGAATTCTGCTTCTTACTCAACCATGAGATTAAGTTTTTCCCAATAAAGAAGCATCCCCCGGAAGTGCTCTTTCGATCATCGATGTTACCTGGCCAGTCTGCATCACAGTATCCCACTAGACATATCTTGCTATCCCACTAGACTAAGTTTAAGTACATTTTTTGTAAGTTTGTAGATGTTCACATCATGTTGACTAGCACATGGTTTTGGAAAAGGGTTAAACCAATTTCTTTCTGAATCTCAACTGGTTTGGCTCCATATTTTTATGCTTTAGTCTTGTGCATTATTAACAGAAGGTAACAATGGTGTAAAGAGTATGGTCTTTTAGGGTATTTTTTAATGTTTTGTGGGTCTTGATTTGGTGGGATCTGGAGGGTAAGTAAGTGGTTTCACATTCTTGTCTCTATTAGGCTTCATTATTGGTCTTGTCTTCTTTGTTTAATTTTGTTGTTTTATATATATACACGATTGCGTTCAAATGAGAACGGTGCGCCTAGGAGATAACTGAGAATGAATCGCAGCGCACCACGTGTCCAGATGTAGTTGCACCTAAGGTTATAACTTGGTGCATGAATGTTAACAAGGTAAATTACTTGCACCCGTACGTGAAAATAGGTGCACAAGTGCATGTAAAATGTATTACAGGTGCAAGTAAAATGTACACTGAGCTTCAATACTAAGTGCACCTAACGTTATAATTAGTTGCACCTAACAGTATAGTTAGCTGCACCTAATTCAAATTTCATACAAATTTACCAAGTTTGACAAAAAAAATATACTATAAAAAACGTTTATTATGTTTACTCCACAAGTGTCAATATTTGACATAAATATTCACCTTTTTTCCTAAACAATAAATGTTAGTACTTATGATATGAACCCAGTCCAAGGTTCAAATAATAATTGAGTATTGTCCCTAGATAGCTCTCAAGATAAGGATAGAGATGGATCAAAATACCTTAGACCTCACGAGAAACCCTTAGCCCCAAATCCTCAAAGACTTAGAAGAATCCCATTGTAGCTTCAAGTACCTTGATGATTCAATCTTCAATCAACTACAGTCGAATCTAGCTTCCTTTGATTCAAGAACGAGTCCACGAACCTAAATCTAAGGTTGAAGAAAGGAAGATTGATTCGAGTGCACAAATCAATTTGCTAGTTGAGTCCACGACTAGCCACTAATTGAGTAAACAATTAGCCATGAAGTTTCTTACAAAAGTGTAAAAAAAAATTTAAAAATTTTATTGAATGAAAGTCTCCCCAAAACTATTATGGATGTGCCATATTTATAGGTGTAAGGGGCAACATTGTAACCCTAAATAAAATGGCAAAAAGAGTCCTAAACAATATAGAAAGCAAGTAAAGATAATCCTATTTAGAAAGGGATTATTTAAGGAATCCTTTCTAAATACTAACTAGTGTTTTCTCTTTCATCCCAAATAATTTAAAATAATGATGAAAAAAATAATAGGGTTGATTTGGGCATAATTTAATTTCCAAAATCGGCACATAAACAAGGGATAAAGTACAAATAAGCCATCGTACTATTTGGGAAACAGCAATTAGGCCATCGAACTCAAATAACCTCCAAATAAGTCACTGAATTTGGTAAAAAAGAGCAATTAAGCCACTAAACCCGTAAAAAAGAGCAATTAACATTTTTAACAGGTTAACTTCAGGTTAAAGTACAAATAAGCCACTGAACTATCTATGAAACATCAACTAAGCCGTCACACTCAAATAACTCCTAAATAAGCCACTTTTTTTTTTCTTTTTTTAGGAGTTAATTTCATTTTTTGTCCTAAATTTATAGGTGACATTCCAGTTTTAGTCATTTTTTAATCCGAACATCCTTATTTTTTTTATGAGTTATAGCCAAATATTTATTTAATCAAATAAAAGAAATTAAAAAATGAAAAAAATAATAATAATTTTCCCCTGGGCAAATTGCGAACTAATTCGCCCAGGGGCTAGTTTTAAATTTACTTTTTTTTTTCATTTGATTAGTTTTATTTTTTTAAGGGAAAAGTGTCAATTTGGCCCCCTAAGTGGGGTGGATAGTGCAATTAGGCCCCCTAACTGAAAAAAGCTTCATTCAAGCCCCCTAAATCGGGAAAAAAGTGCAATTGAGTCCTAAATGACTTGTTTATCAGGTTTCTACTCCTTGGACTGAAATTAAGTGCAAAACTTTGTAATTTGTATCACATTTGGTCATAATGTCAAATTAATTTGTATTCTATAAATAATTTTAACAATTTTTAATTTTTTTTAAACAAAAAAAAAAACAAAAACAAAAAACAAAAGTCGCCAATCCCAGCTGGGGACTGCCGATTTTTTTTTTCTTTTTTCAAAAACATTATTTAAATAATTGTTTTTATATTATTAAAAAAGTTTTGTAAAATTATTTTAAATAATTTAAAAATAATTATTCTAAATAATTTTTAAAAAAAAAAACAAAAAATAGAAAATTACATTTTTCGTCTCTAAAGGAGAAGTGAGCACAAAAGAACGAAAAATGCAATGCCAACATATTCGTCTGTGAGTTATATTAAAATTGTAAATTTCGTCCCAAATGTTTTATTAATAAAGGCACAAAAAGTGCAACATCAATTATAACTTAGGAACGAAAAATGCGTATGGCTAACACTTGGGGACGAATTCTACAAATTAATTTGACAGTAGGACCAAATTATTAAACGGTCGGTGGCTGTTTTTTTTTTATTTTTTTTATTTATAATAACTAATATTTTTAATAAATAAAAATATTTTTTTTGAACTGAAATAAATAAAAAAAAAATTTTGAAAAATAAAATAAAAAATGAAAAGTGTTAAATTAGCCCCCTAAACTGGGTGGATAGTGCAATTTGGCCCCCTAGCTGAATTTGACCTGATAAACAAGTCATTTAGGACTCAATTGCACATTTTTGCCGGTTTAGGGGGCTTGAATGGAGCTTTTTTCAATTAGGGGGCCTAATTGCACTATCCATCCGACTTAGGGGGCCAATTTGACACTTTTCTCTTTTTTTAATTAGTCCCCTGGGCCAATTAGTTCGCAATTCGCCCAGGGGCAAACTAATTTTTTTTTATTTAATTTTTTTTATTTGATTAAGTAAATATTTGGCCATAACTCATTAAAAAAATAGAAAAATAAATAAATAAGGATGTTCAGATAAAAAAAATGACTAAAACTGAAATGTCACCTATAAATTTAGGACAAAAAATATAATTAACTCATAAAAAAGTAAAATAAAAAAAAAAGATTTATTTGGGATTTATTTGAGTTCGATGGCTTAGTTGATGTTTCCTAGATAGTTCAGTGGCTACTTTAACCTGAAGTTAACCTGTTAAAAATGTTAATTGCTTTTTTTTACAGGTTTAGTGGCTTAATTGTTCTTTTTTACCAATTTCAGTGGCTTATTTGGAAGTTATTTGAGTTCGATGGTCTAATTGTTGTTTCTCAAATAGTACGATGGCTTATTTGTATTTTATCCCCATATAAAAAGCCTTGAGCTGTTCTTATCTTTTGCAATTGGGCTTGACTTGGATTTCCACCACTTTGAACATAACCAATGAAGAGTTGTTTTAATTGTTTGGACTTGAGCCTTGAGATTGGTCCAATTAGGACTCTTAATGGATTTTCATTATGTTGGGTCGCATCATCCTCCCCTTCTTGAAAATGATTCGACCTCGAATCTTATAAGTATTGTCTTCGATCCGTTATATCACTTCAAATGGGCCAGTATAATACTTTTCTCTATTAAATGAAATTGTTTTTGGACTTTCTTGTTTCTTCCACCAATGATGCTTTAAGGATGTAGTGATGGGCCTTGTGATGAGCACACCGGACACTTTTCATGTGTCATGGTTCCTATTAACGTATGTTCAATCCACATAGACTGCCTTGCATCCCCACAAAAAAGCAACGTCACTCGACAGCAATTATTTTACCCGTAGATTTGGATTGAATATGAGAATAACATACTTTATAGTCTCTTGATTTCATTAATTATAATGCTTATGGCCAATTTTACAATATCATATCAAATAATAAAATTATCAATTATTATAGAAAAAGATAGTGATATTTTTATAATAAAATAATAATTTTAATTTTATAATTTATAAAACTATCATTGCTTCTTTTTATGTATAATATTCTTAATTTGTATTGAATTTTAAAATAAATATAAAAGTAAATGCGAAAAGTTTAAAAATTTATATCAAATATAAAGAATATTTGGGGGTGTATTCAATCATGACTTTCATAGAATTTTAAAGACTTTTATAAACTTTAAAAGTTTGGAGGTATTCAATTCAAACATATAGAGAGTATTTAAAAGTCATGCGGTATTCGATCAAGATTTTTAAAGAGTTTTTAAAAGTCATGTGGTATTCAATTAAAACTTTTAAAGAGTTTAGAGAAGTCATGTGGTATTCAAAAAGTTATGAATCTGTAAGGACTTTTTAATTTTAGAACTTCTATAGACTTTTATATATACTTTTCATTCACAAATATAAATAGTTGAAATCCAACCCCTAACCCCAAAATTTCAAAATTTTCTTTCTCCCAACTCTGAAGGTTTTCTCTCTCTCTCTCTCTCTCTCTCTCTATTTAAACTCTATTTTTTTCTCCTTATTTAGAATTTTAAACTTTATAACCCTTATACCTTTTTTTTTGAAAGATATAACCCTTATACCTAAATTTAATAAATTATTTTTTCTTCATTATCCTATATTTTCTTCATACTTAAACTCTACCAATTTTTTTCTCTCTCCTAAACTTTACAATATTCCTCTAAAAATTCAAAATAATATTATTTTTATTTCATTGTTGCTTTTATATTTTGATTTTTTTGTCTATGAACTTTTTATCCCTAACTTCTAAACTTTAACAACATGCTATTACGAATAGTGAACTATTATTCGTAATAGCAATTTGAGGCTACAAAGAGAAGCACATTGTTGTTGTTAGCAGTCCCATATTGTTATTAGGCTGTTCTCAATAGTGGGTTCTTTCACGTTTATTAAGAAAAGAAGGGTGATGTGGAAGGGAGAGAAGGGAGAGAGAGAAAGGTTGAGGGTGTTGCAGGAGATTGGGATTTTGGTCGGGTAGTATGGGTTGAGCGCGGAAAACGAGCAGGCAGCTCGGAGGTGCGTGCGCGCACCACTGCGCGCCCAGAGGGCGCGTGCAGTGCACGCGCCCCTGGGCGCGTTAATACAGCATTTATATATTTTTTTTCCTTTCTGCTTCTTCTGACTTTTCGTGTTTCTCCTTTTCTTTTTTTTTTTTCTTTTCTTTTTTGCTTCACCTTCACTCCTATGTGGCACCTTAATATTTGTGCAAAAAATAACACAATTGAGGAGGGCCTTAGAGAATCCTTATCAATGGAGTTCTTTCGCGGTTTTTGAGGGGTTTTTGTAAGTGTGATTATGAAAGAGAAAACGAGATGGGAGAAATAAAAAATAAAAAAATAAAATTAAAATAAAATAAATAATAAAACAGGAGGTTGTCAGGCGCGCCTGACGCGCCATGCGGGAGCGTGCACTGCACGCGCCCGCATGAGCGCAAAGTTGTGCGCAGAACGCGCACAGCATGACTTTGCCTTCAATCAAATTGTCAGAATAAAAACCCTCATTTGCAGAAGTAAAAAACGCATTCAAAATCATCCTCACATCAGTTGAAGACCAAACCATAGTTTTTACTTTCTGACATTATCCTCCAAAGATCTTTCGCTGTGGATGTTCTTACAAATAATAGCCTTTGCTTGATGCCTAGCAGTATATCAAATAATATATATATATATATATATATATATATATATATATATATATATATATATATTATTTTTTTATTTTATGCAACTAGTAATTATATTTTTTTTAAATATTAATTTCTCAAGAAAAAGTAATATATTTTTAAATATTTTATTTGAACAATTCTATAACTATAAATTTTAGTGTTTAATATTGTTATGAATTGCTTATTAAAGTTTGTAAGGATGTATTCAATTTAGAATTTTAATGACTTTTGTAGACTTTTTAAAATAAAAAAGTTGATAAAAGTTTATGCAAGTTTTTTATACATACTTTTATAGAGTTTTACAAAGTTTTAAAAAGTTTTGAACGATTCTATGAAAGTCAATAAAAATTTATTAAAATCTATTATTTTAAAAGTTTTTAAAAATTTACAAAAGTCATGATTTAATACACCCCTTAGTATTGATTGATATCGAAGACTCGAAAACAATTTCAATATTTATAATAATTACGGAGTAACATTTTTACTATTTAATGTTGTAACAATTTTTGTAATATTAAAAAAGTGAAATCCATGGGATGATACAATGTGCAGACAGACATGCTGCCGTATGAAAACAGTGGCGGTTGCTTTCATGCTGTTTTTTGGTTTTTTTTTTTTTTTCATATTTTAATTTATTTGACCAATCGAAAATTCCTACATCAATGCTTTCATTTTCATGCTTAAGCGTGACAATCGCTATGGTAGCGGTGGGGTCATGTCGTGCATGGCATGCACATAATTCATTAATAGCTTATTGATTAAAAAATTAAATACTTATGTCTTGTGATAATTATATATAAAATTTTAAATTATAATGAAAATCATAATTTTTGTAGTTTAGGGTAATTATACCTAATTATAATATATAACTTGAAAAAAATTCAATTTTTTTTTATTTATTCATTAATTAGTGTATAATATTTGAACATGCTTTTATATTGTAATTTGTTTATGAAATTTTTAATATTGAATTTTTACTGGTATTAAATAGATATTTTCATGCATTATATTTTTTAAAAGTAATTTTATATTGTAATTTAAATAAAAATATTGTAGGCAAACTCAAGAAACTCAGGTTAGATTAGTTTTATTTTTTAATTGAAAATTATAATTGTTACAAAAATATAAATTTTATATTAAATTTTCAAATTTTATGTGTTTTAGTATAATTTATTTGCATATGTTGAATGCTTTGTGTTTTTTGTTTTTACTAAATTTTAAAAGTTTAAATATAATTGTCATAAAATGTAAAGATTTAGAGGTTTTTTTATATTTACCTATAAGTCTTAATTAATCAAATATGTGTGTCTATATTGTTCTAGTAGATCTAACGGTTGAAAATACACAAAATTTTATAATATTTATGAAAATGATCCTGTTTATTTTTTACTTGATTTCTCATCCATCAGAACTTACAGATCTATGGTTTGGATTTGTTAACAAGTTCTCACTTGGAGTGGTATATATATATATATATATATATATATGACAGGATAATTGGGCATCAGCACCCAACCCGAATCACAAGCACTGACCATGATAGTGTAATTGGGTACCCGACCCGGAACCGTCAAACTACCCAAGACACCTCACTCCTCAGCATCAATGCGCAACGGTCCAACTCCTCAGCATTGATGGCCAACGTTCAGCTCCTCAACATTGATGACAGACGTTCAGCTCCTCAGCATTCAACACCTCGGGTATTGATGTCCAACAACGGTCACTGAACTGAAAGGAATAAAAAGGCTCACAACCACATAGTGAGGGGGGACTTCTGACACTTCTTACACTTCTTACTAGACAACACTTATACACTGAACACTATACGCTACATTGTATTCAGATACTCAGTTACTCAAATAATAATATACCGGTAACACATTATTACCGTCATTGGTGCTTTCATTGAGAGCCGAGATCAGATCTCAGGCTAAAATCACAAAATCAAAAAACCACTCAGTTCATTTCATTCGCTATCAATGGTATCTGGATCCAGCAGCTCGCGCACACCTAGTCAGGTGAACAAGGGTCACCCCTCAGGTGATCTTCGTGAGCAGCTCAACAGTAACCATAGAGGTGACCTTCGCAGCCAACTCAACAACAACAACCGCAGAAAAGGTGACCTCCGTACCCAACTCAACGACAACCATGGTGGTGGCCATACTTCCCTCCCAGCAACTGCTGCTCCCACCCAGGTGGTGGACCTTCAGGCAGCAGCGCAGGTCATCCAACAGGCGGCGGCGACGATGGCCCAACTAGTCGCAGAAATGCAAGGCCAGATCTTACCGCCACCACCCCCTCTGGAGGAAGAAGTGCAATCTCCGAGGCAAAACAGAACTCAGGGGGGTGCAAGGATCCTCCAATAGAGATCCCCGTGCCCAAGCAGGAAAGACAGCAACCAAACGACCATCCGGAGAAAGGATGGGCGAATCTGGTGGATTGGCTCCGCGTCACTCCACTAGACACAAAATACCACAGGAAGGCCTGGTGGAAAGACTCCAAAGGTAGATAGATGATTTGGAAAAGAAAGTAGAAGCAAGAGAACACTCACCAGAACCGGAGGTAAGAATGGCCGCTCCATTCTCTCCTGACATAATGGAAGTTCCTCTTCCAAAAGACTTTCAACTACCCACCATCAAGGCCTACACTAGCACTTCAGATCCGCGTACCCATATGAAAAGATACAAGGCAGCCATGGTCATGACTGGGGCAAGCGATGCCATAATGTCCAGAGCGTTCTTGTCCACTTTGGACGGGACTGCTCAAGATTGGTTTAACACAATCCCAGACGGATCAGTTCAGACTTTTGCAGAGCTATCCAAAAGTTTCTTGTCTTATTTTTCAGGGAGTATACAACATAAGAAACCATTCTCACATCTCGGGGGGGGGGGTAAAGCAGGATAAGGGAGAAAGCCTGCGAGACTTCTTAAGCAAATGGAAAAAAGAAGTCAACAACGTATATGACTTCGATTCAAAGGCAGCAGTTCTCATCTTCATCCAAGCACTGAGGTCAGGCGATTTCCACAAACAACTGAACACCCACCACCCACGCTCTTATGAAGAACTCATGAGAACGGCCAACCGGTACGCAGACGCAGAAGAGGCTGACAGGAGAAAGAAGGATGAGGAGGAAGGACGAAGGAGTGAGCGACTTGATAAAGCAGGTCCGCCCAGCCAGACACCACGACCAAACCAACAACCCTCAACGAAGGGAAGAGATGAGCATTCTGGTCTCGCCCCACCGCGGCACTTAACACCGCTTACTCACCCGGTTAGCGTGATTCTAAGTCACGCTGAGGAAATGGGAATGGTGCATTTTCCCTCAGCACCAGCATTTGTTGACTGTTCGGGACAGTACCAGCAGCAACAAAGCCTACCCAACAATGTGTGGCGAAAGGAAGAAGATCCTGAGCCTTCAGCTTCTAACACCAAGAAGAGGAGGTGCGACCTGGGCAAGGAAGCAAGAAACAGTGAGCTAGAGGAAAAGTCCGTGCAACGAAAAAAACATGTAATTCGCTGATGGTCGGTCAAAAACTCTCCAATTTGGCCGAAGTCAGTCCTCAGCCAATCTCGCGCTCAAAAAAAAAAAAAATCCTCGGCCCGAGGCCAGTCCTCGGCCAACACTTGGATGAAGTGGTGTCACCTCATCAGTGGCGCTGCTCCTCATCAAATAAAAAACTCTAGTCCCTTAGGGCCGGCACGAGATTCGATCTCGCTAGCTACCTGACGGGAGAGTGTTTTCCTGGGTCAAGCCAGATGCTTGCCAATACTTGGATGAAGTGGTGTCACCTCATCAGCACTTGGATAAAGTGGTGTCACCTCATCAGATGAAGTGGTGTCACCTCATCAGTGGCGCTGCTCCTCATCAAATAAAAAACTCTAGTCCCTTAGGGCCGGCACGAGATCCGATCTCGCTAGCTACCTGACGGGAGAGCTGACCTTCGACCGAGCCTACGACGGATCGAAGTGAACTCACACACAGAGCGACAAAAAAAAAAAAAAAAAAAAAAAAAAAAACGTATCGCGTGACCTCGGCCAGCGCCGAAGTCACGGTACCGCGTGACTTCGGCGCTGGCCGAAGTCACCGCAGCGGGACTTCGGCCCGGCGCCGAAGTCACACCAAAAAAAAAAATCCAACATACAAAAATTTTCAGCACAAGTGCCAAGTTGTTACTCCCTAGCTACCTCAGCCATTCTCGCCAGCTAGGGAGTGGGGGGCTGGTGACAGTGTAATTGGGTACCCGACCCGGAACCGTCAAACTACCCAAGACACCTCACTCCTCAGCATCAATGCGCAACGGTCCAACTCCTCAGCATTGATGGCCAACGTTCAGCTCCTCAGCATTGATGACAGACGTTCAGCTCCTCAGCATTCAACACCTCGGGTATTGATGTCCAACGGTCACTGAACTGAAAGGAATAAAAAGGCTCACAACCTCATAGTGAGGGGGGACTTCTGACACTTCTTACACTTCTTACTAGACAACACTTATACACTGAACACTATACGCTACATTGTATTCAGATACTCAGTTACTCAAATAATAATATACCGGTAACACATTATTACCGTCAGACCCGAAGGCAGACAAACGGTCACCCGTTACACAAAAACAACATTTATTGAGGAGCCGGACACTTATGAGAAGAGCCGTTACTCATTATTGTGGTTAATCATTATGTGGTCGTCATTACTGTTGTCATTAGTATAAAAGAGAGCTCATGTAACAAGTTGAGGGGGGCTCTGTTTCTGACACATACATTCTTGTACTAGAACATTGTACTTCACTTATATGAATATACTCCGGTAACATACTTACCGTCAATATATATATATATATATATTTATTTATTTATTTATACATAACAAGGAAAAAAGATAAAGGTAAATTTAGAAAGGATTTGTAAGTATATAAGAATGTAAGTATAATGAGTTATTATATTTAATAGTATTATTCAACGATATTAAAAACTTAAAAAAGAAAAAACAAACACAAAATTAAATTTTAAAATAATTTACAAGTATTTAACAATAAATACAATACGTAGTATAAAATTAATATTATTATAATTAATTTTTTTAAAATTTATTATAATTAAATATATAAATATATTTTTAGTACTTTTTTGTTAAGGTAAACGTAGCTATTCCATTAATTCATAACATATAACATTTACATCAATGATCAATGAAATGGTAAATCATTCCTTATAGTCAGACATAGAAACAACTTTTCTAACTATGCTATAGAAAACTTGAGTCGTAGACTGTTTCATAACTATGAAGCTATGTTCTTTCAGGGAGCTTAAAGCTTTATCAAAGATCTGGGTCTTCTTCATCATTCTTTTTTGCTCGACCAGGATAAGATCAACACTTGTCAAAACCAAACTAAACAATTTATGCTAATGAAAATGAAAAGCTCGTGAAAGTAACGAGCTGAGAAGAAAAATGCTCGTGAAACTAACGAGAGGAAAACACAATAATAGAGAAATTAAAATAAAAATTGGGTAAAGTCAAAGTAGGGTTGGGAGTTCAAGACTACCAATACAAACGCCAATACCTACCTACTATTATTTTATTCAAAGGAAGAGAAAGCGGAAGAAGAAGATCTGTGGTGATGGTCGAAGGCGGATGGAGCTGCGATGGTGGTCGGGGCGGAAAAAGAGCGAGAGCAAACATAGAAGGTGACCAAAACCGTCGGCTCAAAGCTCCATTAGAGCTCCGGCCGGAGACCGGCAGTGGAAGCCGGAGTTGAGCAGCAGAGAAAGGCGTTTGGTTTTAGAGAGAAAAAGGAGGCAGCAATAGAGTTTTCTTGATGATTACATTTTTAATACTATTAATTCTATTATAATATAATATTTGTCCATATATCTTTCTCAACCTATTATATATATATATATACATTTTCTATTCACATCGAAACGCATTTATCATGGGATTTGTTTTTATAATAACTGTCAATACACGACATAAGTAATGGCATAGGAAATTAGGAATCACTGAATCAAATAGGGTGGGTGGTCCAGGTAGGGAGTCACCTAGTAGCTTCGCTAATCGCAATTCGCAAGGAGGGCGGGCGCAGCCCATTCTTATTCATATGGGGAAAAAACTGACGAACCACGTTATCCCTCCCAAACCTATATTTTCCATGGGGCCCCTTGATGTATTCCATAATTGCATCCGAGCCTCTACATTCATCGCTAGTTCCCAAACAGCCCAATACTTCTTCTTCTTTTTTTTTTTTTTGAAAGGGAAATAATAATGCATTAACTAAGCAACGAAATAAGGAAATTCGGAGGAGAAGCCTCCCAATTCTTCTTGAAAAAACGACAAAACAATTTTCAATTTAAAATCCCTGGAATAAAATAAAAGAGCTTCCCCCTCTTTACTTTTTTTTTTTTTTTTTGTAATATTATAGTGGTTGAAGAAAGTTCCTAGAAGTTGAGCACATGAGAATTTTCTTTGAAAAAGTTGATAGTATTTATTTTAGATAGGAAATACATGTTTTGAAAAAAATAATAAATATGCTGATTCTTTCGTAAATTTAAAATAGATAAGCAATTAGAATCGAGTGTTTTTTTGATCATCCATCTTCAAGCATTAGACACTTTGTTAAGATACTTTAAAGATGGAAACCAAAAAGAAAAAAAAAAAATTAAAGGAACTACTCCATATATAATATAGAAGTAATTAATATTTTTTAAGAGTACACTTATCATTTTTTTTCTTTATAATATATTATGAAAATATATTTACAATTAATTAGACAAACCCATCGCCAAATCAACATTACACAATGGGTCTTAATCACTTTATTATTCTAAACTAAAAATACATATATGAACACTAATTCTATCAATCCTTTTAAATTAATATTAAATGTATAATCTTAGCTTACTAACAATTTAGTCGTTTAGCTAATATAGAACATATATGTTAATTTTATCAATATTTATCTCTATTTTATAATTTTATATGGAAGTAAATAAACTATAAAATAAATTGAATAAAATAAAGTAGCATATATAATATGTAAAAAAAAACTTATATTATCTCGAAAGTAAAAAATTCTTCTACCGTGCTGTTGAGTTTGTTGCAAACAACGTTAATTATTGGTTAATTAAGTAGTATTTTTATCTTGGCGGCTTGATTAAGAATAGGGCAAAACCTGAATCAATTTTGAAGATGGTGATTGTGAACAACATAGAGGCATGGAAAGATGGTTTATAGGTAGATCGGATCAGACATGTATTTTTAATGTAAAAATTGATGTAAAGAACATGACTAGAATTATTAGATCTTGACATGAAGTCGTACCAGTTAGGATAAAGACGAAGACAAGAGGAGCCCATTGACTTGTGTGTCTTTGTTTTCATTCAACTAGGTACCAGATTAATTGAATCCAACAATGCTTCAATGGAAAATTGGGAACTGCAATCAACATTTAAAATATTCTTTAAATGTTTAACATCATATGTATGGGTCATATCAGGCGTGAACTGGTGCCCAAATGCGAAACTATAAAAAAAAAAAAAAAAAATGCACCGTGCAAATTTGTAATTTATATCGTGGACCAGGTGAACAATGCATTGTGCATTCCGTATCAAAACGACGTCGTTTTTGTCATTTTAGTTAACAGTTTGTTTTTTTTTTTTTTTAAATCATGTTTCCCATTTCTATCGGTCTGTGTATTTGTGTTAATATTATGTGTATTTTTTGAAAACATTCTGTGTATTGTAGACTACGATTATGTGTATTCATGTTAGGGGTACTTAAACATAGGTTGTGACATGTTTTGTGTATTCGAATGTTAGGAAGATGATTTCTATGTAGTTGTGTCAATATTCTGTGTATTTCTCAAGTTATTTTGTATATTCTAGACAAGGATTCTGTGTATTCATGTTAGTGGTACTTAAACACAGGGGTGATGTGTTTGTGTATTTGGTGTTTTCATTTTCTGTGTATTCTTTGAAGACATTCTGTGTATTGTAGACTACGATTTTGTGTATTCATGTTTGAGGTACTTAAACATAGGTTGTGACATGTTTTGTGTATTCGAATGTTAGGAGGATGATTTCTGTGTAATTGTGTCAATATTCTATATATTCTCTCAAGTCATTCTGTGTATTCTAGACAAGGATTCTATGTATTCTCTGAAGTCATTCGCGTCCATCGTCCACTAACATTCAAAACGACGTTGTTTCGGACTAGGGTTCAGAGTGCACTGTAGACTTTGGTCCATGATATAATGATTGGTGCAAATTAGTGTAATTCAAAAGTTTAGAAAATAGTTTAAAAATACATTTCAAAATTCTAAAACGTGAGCATCAAAGTTAAATCCACAAACTCTGAAACGGTAATTTTAGAAGGGTGTTGTTATTTGCACCACTCTTAATGAAAAGTGGGTGTAAATTATCTTAGAACTATAAAAAGGTAAAAATTTTAAGAGGTACATAAGGTGGTACAAATAGAAAGATTATCGCTATTTACACTAACTTGGTCAAATGTAATTTAAGAGATTTCATAAAAAATTTAAAAGATTAAAAATGTACAATTAATAATTTTTTAATTAAATTTTATTACTAAGTTATTATTTAGTTAAATGTACTAGTTCACTAATTATTATGATATATTTCAGTACAGTTCAATCCAATTCTACTTGAGTATTGAATAATCATTCCAATTTTGATGTTAGTCAATATAATTTGTTGATGATTAATTAAGTTTGTTAGTCAACAATAATATTTCTAATTCACGAGTAGTTGATATAATTTTTTGTGTGATTAAATTTCTTAAACAACCTTGATATTTGTGAGATGTAATTATTGGTCATTTGGGCAGCAGAAAAGATAAACTGGACTCATATGACTATATATATATATGTGTGTGTTATTTATATGCATCACACAATCTATAAGCCATGAATAGTTGGATAGGAGCTTTTTTTAGTTACAATGATCAAAATCAAAGCCAATGATGTTATTATGAGGTATTTTAAGTTGTTATTTGTATGAAATATATTTTATCATATATTCAAATTCATTTGTATTATTTATATATATTATATATATTATATCAAACATTAGTAATGAATTCTTATTTATTTCTATATATACTGTCAAATATCATTACTAAAAGTTGTTATTCGTTAGTCTATTTAGGACGAAGATGCAAATGAACTATGCCTGATGGGTGTACTAATTTCTTCTAGATACAATGTGATACTGTACTATATGTTTTGAATATGGTCGGCAGTAAGTGTTGTAAAAATTCCGCCTAGGCGCTGATAAATCGCCACTGAGGCGTTAGGCGCCGGTCGACCGCTTAGCGTATCACCTTAATCGGTGGTTTAGGCAACCGGCCGGTTAGGCCGCCTAAGCACCACCTAGACCGCTTAGAGGCTGACTGCCTAGGCCTTCTAGGTGCCGATTAGACCTCATAGGCACCGACTAGGTCGCCTAGTCGACCGATTAGCTATTGTTCTTTTTTTTAATAGGCTATTTTACTCAAAACAACATCATTTTTAGCCAAATAACCATAAATTATTCAAACTCTAGATATATTTTTAAGTTAATATTTACTCTTTCTATCCCATTTTATCTGTCCTATTTACTATTCATTGGTCAAATCAACTCTTCATTCTTTGTTTATTTTCTTCATTATCTTTTACTTATTTTTAAATTTGATTTTTTGTGTTTAATAGTACTTTTAGTCTAGTTTCTATATATATAAATTTTGTATATTAATACTACATTTAAATTATAAAAAATTGAATTAAAAATCACTTTAGTCAAACCCCGTTAACCGAACCAGACACATAAAATGGGTCGGAGGAAGTAATATTCTAGTATTAACTATTAAAATATTATATAATTTATAATTATTAGTCTTTAAAAAAAATAGAATAGAATAATACACGACTGCCTAGGCACCAATTAATCCCCGCCTAGGCGCCATAGGCTATAGGTTCCCCCGAGCGCCTGAGAAACGCCTAGCGATTTTTTCAACCATGCCGACAGTACGACATATTTATCGCTCCGATCTAGCCCACCACCTTGGTACAAGCATGTATCATGCAATTGCCATTGGTTACGTTAATAATAATCATTATGTTAAGGTAACATTGACAGGAGGGTCCCAAACTCCCAATGCCTACTATTGTTCCACAATGAGCTTATTTTAAATATGATTGTGCAGATGCATGTATTACTCCATATGTGAATCGGATCAATAGTTACAATGAGCATGTTATATTGGATTGAAATGGAATGAAATTTTATTTATTATATTTTTATAAAATGCTAAAATAATGCATACAAAAAATTTGAGTTATAAAGAATATTAGAATAACAAAAAAGTTAAAATTAATTTTATCATTAAAATTTATTAAACGTTAGATACTACACAAAATAATTAAACAATATTATGTACAAAATTATTATACTACCACAATTTGAAATAAAAATAAATAATAAATAATAAATATTTTAAATTAAAACACGAAGCATGTGACTAAAGTTAAACACATTTCATAAAACTAATTAAAAGATAATAAAAAGAAATCTAACAAAAAGTGATGTATTCACCTAGATTCTAATGTTTGACTAACTTTAATGAAACAAATAGTAAGTTGTTCTATTTACACTACCTATAAAGCTAGCACATCTATTAAAGGGTGGTGAATAGCAATAAGGGTGATACAAATAGACACTTTTAAGTATCAATGAATACACTTTTGTAGTTTGCGTATAGTAAACTTTTGCGAGTTCGCACGCTTGTACCTAGGTGCACATTTTCACCTGATCCATTATATATATACTTTGTTTAATTTCCTAATCTCCATTGTCAAAGTGTTTCTTGAATGCTAATCTATTATTGTAAGGTGCAAAACTTTGAAATTGCCCCTTAAAAGACTACAAGAAAAATGCACATAGACAACACTAAAAAGGCAACAATTTTTACAAAAGTGTTGTCTTTTGTGTAAAAGACAACACTTTTGGATAAAACCGTTGTCTTTGACGCAACACTTTTATCAAAGACAACGGTTTTTATCGAACCGTTATCTTTAGTGTGTTGTCTTTGTGCATTTTGTCAAAAGACAACACCGCAAAGACAACGATTTTTAAAAATCGTTGTCTATGTGCATTTTTTTTTAAATAAAAGACAACAGTTTTATGTAACTGTTGTTGTTGGTGTGTTATCTTTAAGTCCACTTGAATACACAACACTACAAAGACAACAGTTTTTTAAAAGCGTTGTCTTTGCGCGATTTTTCTTTTTACGACAACAATTTATTTAACCGTTGTCGTTTGTGTGTTGTCTTTAAGAACATTTGAATAGACAACACTTCAAAGACAACAATTTTAAAAAACCGTTATCTTTGTGCACCCGTTTTTTTATTTAGACAATGGTTTGATTTAACCGTTGTCGTTGGTGTGTTGTCTTTAAATACACTTGAATACACAATACACTTGAATACACAACACTACAAAGACAACGGTATAAAACCGTTGTCTTTGTGCGTTTATTTTTTTTAAAGACAACGGTTTCATTTAGCCGTTGTTGTTGGGGTGTTGTTATTAAACGCATTTTAATACACAACACTTCGAAGACAACAGTTTTGTTAAACCGTTTTTTGATTAAACAACGGTTTTATGTAACCATTGTCATTGATGTGTTGTCTTTAAGTGCACTTGAATACACAATACTACAAAGACATTTGAGTACTTTAAAGAGTTAATACCCCACCATTAACCGAGTTTCGATCCTATGACCTTCTCTCAAGGAGAGCCACAGATGTGTCATCTAAGCACAAGATGTTTGGCTTTTCTTTTTTGCCATGCTTGGTAAAATAGTTAGTCTATCAGCCAATTTTGGCTTATTTGATCACTATTAGCTATTTGATTTTGTTAAAAAAATCAATAATATAAGTGTTTGGTTAATTAGTTTTTTGTAACTTCAAATGCTAAAATTCAAGAAGTTGCTCAAAGCAACTTTTTCAATTAGTTTTTTGAGAAAAGAAATTATACCGAACAGTTATAAGCTAACAACTAATTTACCAAACAACTTTCAACAATCAGCTAATATTATCAACTAGTCATACTTTCAAATCCGAACAGCTAACACCTATCAGCTAATATCCATTTACCAAACATGGCCATTATCTTTATTTTTAAACTATTGATCAATTGAGATGGACAATTGTTTGTTTTGGTTTTGTGACCCCGGGGTAGTCACTCGGCAGGCCAACACAACCGATTGAATGAAAAATAAAATGTAAAAAATAGATCGAAACAAGAGCTTTATTTATTGTATTTTGTACATGTAATACCATGTAAAGAAGCCTTGACTCCTTAAGAGGAGGTGCCCCCCCCCCCCCCCCCCCCCCCCCCCCCCCCCCCGCTCTTCATTCTTGCCTCTTTTATAGGTAATAACAATGGTGATAATAAATGGGTGTTTAATGGGACTTAATAGGTGATAAATGGGAAATAAGTGAGTAATAACATAATAATTAGCTAGCTAGGGAGTCGGTTGGTCACGTCCTGAGTGTCGACTGCCGAGTCCAAGGCCCAACTGATTGCTAGGTAGTACCGATTGGATGTCTATGCTAGGTATCCACCCGTTAGTATTTCATATTTTTTACTAGAAGCATTGTTCTCATGTGATCCTACCTACTTCAAAAGTATTTAACTTTCTCATCATGTATAATCTCATTATTAATTTAAATTTTTAATTAACACAAAATATATAATTAATTTTAAAAACAACTCGATCACGTCCTTAGCCAGTTTAAGATAATTGGTGGACATTAACAATTAATTATGAATCTTTGACAATTGAAAACATTAATTACAGCTGTGAGCTGCACCATGTCATATTGATATTGCCATTTGATTATATTGAATAAATAATTAATGGTCAAATACAGCAAGCAATAATTAGACATGTGCTATAATCTCTTGTCTAGACAGATATCTTTGTGTATATATATGAATTGGTTTTAGTAATTAATGAGTAGTATGATATAATATTATTTGTTAAATA
The DNA here is from genome assembly GCA_003576665.1 of Ipomoea trifida. Lineage (NCBI taxonomy): Eukaryota > Viridiplantae > Streptophyta > Magnoliopsida > Solanales > Convolvulaceae > Ipomoea > Ipomoea trifida. The sequence goes on from CP025646.1 coordinate 25,547,042, forward strand.
TGATCTAATCTAATTTAGTAGACATGCAAACGTCGCAAATTTTACTATGGATCATGCATCAAAACGACGTCGTTTTGATTAATGAAAACAGACGGCTAAAACGGCATCCGTTCCGCGCCATTCACTTTTAGTTCATATAAAAAAACTACAGTTACATTTAAACACAACTGCAGGTAGTTTCTTTTCGATAGAACTGCAGTTCCGTTCGATATTATACACTCAAATATGTGAACCTGTTATTCAGTTTCCTTTCAACACAACTACAATATCATTTCGATATGGCTACAATTTCATTGGACAATATACACCAAAAAATGTGAAATTGTTATTTAGTATCAGTTTATATACACTGCAGTTACATTTCAACACAACTACAGTTACATTTCGATATAACTACAGTTTCATTCGATAATATAAAAACAAATGTGAGGCAGTATCTTTTGAGATGAACTATAGTATCAGTTACGGAGTTTCGTTACGAATTACGGCCACCGTTTCTCCTACTTAATGAAACGACATTGTTTTGTGACCATGGTCCACAACGCATTGTGGATCATGGTCCACAATGTATTGTGGATCGACTGTGCAAAGGTTGTTCAGTTCAATAACCCATCAAAAGACAATAGTAAGTTTGCCTGCAAATTATATTGTGGATCAAGGTTCACAATATAATTGGACCATAGTTCAAAACAATATTATTTAAAAAAAATAATTTCAATATTACTTTTTTTTTTTTCTGTTTGATCAGTATTCACATTTGTAGTAGGTACTATACATAATAGGTTAACGAGTCTGATTTTGGTGCAGATGACTCTTCCAGTGCAGACGTACGGACATATCACGAACATTGGATGAGTTCATATCAACTACTGAAAATCAATAAAATGAAGAAAAAAAACGGTGGTATTTTGGTAATTTCACTGATATGCTAGTACATTTAGATATGTTTGGTGATGCATTTAGATATGTTTGGTGATGCATTTAAATATGCTTGGTAGTGTTTTAAATAGCCAATCAAAAGACAATGGTCCACAATGTATTGTGGATCGACTGTGCAAAGGTTGACCCCCTGCACCCTGAAAGACAGGTGATGATTGGAGTCGACCTGACTGAAGAAGTCAGGCACGAGAAAGTGCACGTTCTACAAAACCACCAAGTTGTTTTTGCGTGGGAACCCGAAGATATGCCAGGAGTCGACCGAGCGATTATCTCACACAAGCTGGCAGTCGACCCGAATCATATCACGGTGGTGTAGAAAAAAAAAAAGATATCTCTCAACTGACTGGAGAGAGTTTGTCAAGAAAGATGTGGAAACCTTGTTAGCGGTAGGACATATATGTGAGGTAAAATATCCTAACTAGTTGGCTAATGTGGTTTTGGTTCCGAAGCCGCCCGCCTGGCGAATGTGTGTGGATTACACAAACCTGAATAAGGCATATCCAAAAATAAGAAAACAAAATAAGCAAAAAGAAGCAATTCAAGAACTCTTAAAAATTAATTTCAAAAATGTCAACACAATTCAAAACCGTTTGCCATCCCCGGCAACGGCGCCATTTTGAAGGGTGGTATTTTGCGGCGAGGTGAATGTGTTAAAACGAAGAGTCAAGACTCCCCGAGTGTCATCTCTCTTAAGGATGACAAATTGGAGTGGATTAGTGTTGGCATTTAGGAGGGTAATAGACAAGAGTTGAAAGGATTACTAAGGGACATTTGGATCATAGATTGAGGTTTGCAAAAGTGAATTTAAGCTAAACAATTTAAAAAAAACAAGGGGGTGTGTGACTTAGCTAATCCAAACGATTGACTATTCTATGGGATTGTGGAAATGAGTTTCGGGAATGAACTCGAGAGTTACGGTATTAATACCGAGTGACGTCACACTCAGACTCTCAATCCTCATTCGGTTGAGGAATTTTATCGAACACCTTGCCTACCACTTCTCCCAGGCCTCATCCTTTCGGATAGAGGGCGGGAGTATGGATGAGTTGGACTCGTGAGAGGCCGCTATCGCGCACACACTTACTTTCCTAGAGTCTACTATCTATCCTAGCCGGAAATAGAAGCAAAGCACAAAGAACTTCAACCACACAAGACTAAACCCTACTTCATCATTTTCACATTCATATGACAAAATTCAAGCATCAATCATAAGATCTAACATGGGGCACACACCCCCCTCAACTAATCTACTCAAGCATTATCAAATCAAAGATCAAACAAAGAAAAATAACCAAAGCAATAAATTAAAGTCACAATCTTTAAAGAACAAGAGTAATATACCTAAGGAGCCACTTGATCTACTACATCTTCTTCTTCAATCTATAGGAAATTAATCTAGTCTAAGAAAGAAAAATAGGGGTTTCCCCCAAAGGGGAGAAACTAAGGGAGAAATTAGATCTAAAAGTGAAGTGTTGCCCTAAAAAATGCAGGGGAATGGTTTAAGTAGCCTTCCAAGGGGCAAAATCCCGCATTTGCCATTTTTATTTTTGCCTCCGTGTGTCGCGTCCACGCGGCCTTCACGCGTGTAGGCACGTGTGGAGACCTACTAGAATTCATCCATGCGTCCTTCACGCGTGAAGGCTGCGTGGACACAAAATTTGGCTTTGTTGTCTTCTTCTAAGTTGTAGCCCTCGACGATATGGTTCCATAGCAACTTGCATCACCTCGTTTAGACACTCCTAGCTCTAGTTACGCCTGTTTTACTGAGATGTCGCCGGAATGCCCTACGAAAGTTTAGCTTTGTGCAAATTATATCAAAATACACACAATTAGTCCCTAGACCTATATGCGATGAAATTTTCCTATCTTACCAAGTTTTTAGGCCTAACAGACATCTAATATAGCATATTTTAATCCTAAATTACCCCTTAAACACGGCTATCTTTGTCACTTATCGCACTTCGTTCTCTAACAAATGGTTTTGTTTCTTGTGTCCATCCCTTCAAGTTTGATTTTGATGTTTTCTTTTGGTTTTATTTCTCTTCCATCCACACCCTCCTTGTTATTTAATATGCAATTTAGAGCATTCAACTCATCATTCCCCTTTTCTCCCTCAACATTTTTCTTTTCAATTTTCTCCACCATTTCTATTTCCCTCTCTTTTATACCACCCTTCCCCATATTTTCAAGTATAACCGCTTTAGAGACTTCTAAATCACACCTTCTTATCACTCCCTCATTTTCACCCTTACCACCAATTTCACTCTTTTTTCTTCCTCGTCTATGATCTTACTATCCATTCCCATGATCTCATTTTCCAACCCCTTTTCTCCCTCAACATCAGTGTCATAAGCAACAACATCAATGACATCTAAGGCACTCGCAACAACATCCACCATTTCATTGCTATTTTCTTCTTCCACACTCACCCCTTCTTTATATTCAACTACAAGACTTGAAATTTTCTCAAACATTAGTGGGGTCATCCATCATTGAGTTGTTAGCCCTTGAATAGATTTTCTCTATGATCTCCCCTGCCATAGACAATATTTTAGTTTCAAGTTCTTTCAACGGTTGTAGGTCTTCCACCCGTAAGATAACAAGATATTCATTTACCTCGTTTTTATGTTCAGCCTTAAGATTGGTTGTGTCCTCCTTGGCCATTATTATGAATGTTTGCACTTTTTCTCTTAGGATCTCAATCTCCTCAAGCAATTTGGTCGATGGGGGGTTACCACAAGATGATCCTTCACAAGGATTTGGATTGGGGTAATGTGTGATGCGAGGTGGTGTCTCATATGAAGGTGTAGCATCACGTCTTTCATAATGTTGGGGTGGAGGTGGATATGATATGGGGTGGAAAATAGCAATTCGGGTAAGAAGTGGAATACGAATATGCTCCATGGGTCTAGCATGGTGGAGGAGGTGGGTAGTGATGAGGAGGTGGCGGATAATGGTATGGAGGTGGGGTATAGTATATGCATATGTAGAGGGGGAGAGTAGGGATATTGAGTATACGGATGGGATGTAGGATGTCTCCATGGATCTCCTCGTAGGGTGGGTAACCATGGGGATACATATTAGCACTCATAGGCAAACTCTTCGAATGTATTTCACCAAAGATTCTATGCACAAAGCTTAACCAACCAAATTTCTTGCAACTAAAGGTGGTTGCAAGCGAGCCAAAGAATATCACAAGCACAAGTATGCTTACTTCTTAATCAAGCAACCAATTGGAATTATGATCAAAGTAAGAAAAGGAAAAACAAGTCAAAAGAAAAACAATTCTAGAACTCTAAACAATAGATTTCCCAATTGTCAAATTACACTCACTTAATCATCGTTTTCCATCTCCAACAACGGCGCCATTTTAACAAGATGTTTTTATTAGTGAGATGGAAGGGTGTAAACGGAGGTAGAATCCCTGAGTGTCGTTTTCTAAGGATGGCAAATTGGAGTCAAGTCAAGTGCATGACATTCAAGGAAGCTTGTCACCAAGAGTTGCAAGAATCAACCAAAGTGAAACGAAACATTGAATAGAGTTGATTTAAAAAAAAAAAAAAAAAAAGGTAAAACAATCAATTAGAAGAAGGAGTTGGAGACTTTCACTAGGTTTTATGCATACGGTTCATTAGGATAGACTAGATGGAATGCAAGCAATGCTTCACTCAAGGAAGTCAAAGCACAATCACCAAGTGGCGTCACACTTAGACTCCACTTCCTCATTCGGTTGGGACATTTCATCAAACATTTTGTCTACCACTCCTTCTGGACCAGTCCTTTCGGACCTAGGGCAGGAATGTGGATGAGCAAGTCCCATGGACGTGCAATTTCTCACTACCATCACTCTCTCGAGCTTTATACTTATCCTGATCGGCACTAAGCATAAATCACTTCAAAAGATCATCCACACTTTGAGCAATTGAAACACATTTTGCAATCACCTATCTAATTGGACAATTCAATTCACACATGCATAATCCCTAGCTAGGAGCATCCAACTCTTCTAAGAACTAGCCACTCATCATAATGGAATTGCACAATTCAAACAAAGACATGGGATCTAAAAGCTAATAGGATTGGAAATTGCAATTGGAAAACAAATTGAAATGTAAATCAAGATAGAGAATAGAAATTACCTAAGCAAATGTATTAACAATCCAAAAGTAAATTGCCTTCCAAGTTGATCTTCAATTACAAGCTTGAGCTAAGAGCAAAAACACCAAAAACTGATCTAAATCTAAAGCTAGTAATTAATCTCCCCCTAATATATCTAATCTTATGCCTTTAAATTGCTTCCCTCCAAAGCATTCTTCAAAATCCCGAGCTGCTTCATTCCCACGAGCCCGTCACGAGCGTGGATTCGCTCGTGGACTTGTTATTTAAAAACCCCGCCCTTCCACGCTCGTGGAGCCCGACTAGGAGCGGCACTAGGGGCGGTTGATTGAGATCATGCGAAGATCTTCTCTAGATTTGGCACGAAAGTTTCCTTTTTCAATATTAGGAAATAAATGTGGCAGTTTGGACAGTTTTGACAGTTTTCCTAAGTCTAATTTGTTAATTTGTTTTTTCTTTCCTTTCCAAAGCCCATTTCTACTATACTAATAAGAGCCAAAGAGAGTTAGGCCTAAAATGGGTAGAAAAATGGCGGTCAAATTATTTAATCAAATGGATGGTTCATATGGATTATTTAATCAAATAGATGGTTAAGATAATTCAGATTAATATTATTAATAGAGATTACCTAATTTAACCTTACTTTTATGATTATCCGTTAAATATTTTCTTCTCCGTTAGTATTCCGTTAACTTTTAACTTACCCATTAATTTCTATATGAAAGATCTTAGGTTCGAACCTCATCTCAATCAAATTTACTCTATTTACTCTTATTAAATTAAATAAATTAGTAGCTACAACAAAAAATGATAAATATGTATTTCTTTAATTTAGAATTATGTGTCTACAATACCTTATTTGAAAAAATTATTCATTATCAAAAAATTAAATTAAATAAGAGAAATAATTTCATTAGTTATATTGTCTTTATTTTCTCTCATGCAAAGATTCTTTACATTCAAATTTATCAATTGATATTCATTACATTGTCCATTATCTTATTTTTACAATATCTTGTAATTAAATATCAAAGTTATAGTACAAAATAATGTTATATATTTATTTACCAAGTATTTTATTAATACTATGAAAAAATAATTTAAATAATTTGAAGCTAATTATATTAACTACTTGGGGATTGGTTGACAAAGAGAGTACTCAAATAATAACCCAACAAATTGAAGCGGAATCACTCTATTTTACTCTTATTGAATTAAATAAATTAGTAGTTACACAAAAAAATGACACATATGTATTTCTTTAATACCATGAAAAAAATAAAAAAGAATAGTTTGAAATCAATCATATTAACTACTTGGGGGATTTGTTGACAATGAAAGTACTCAAATAACCCATTACCCAGCAAATTGAAGCGAGAAACTATCTTTAATATCTTTGGAATATATAATATTTTAAATTTTTAAATTTTTATTAATTTATTTAATCTTTTTTTTCTTAAACTAGGAATTTCTTTATCCACAATAACTCATTCAACAATAATATAATGGTGGAACCAAATGAATCTCAAGCAGAACACCTAAGGGAAAGTCCATAGCTTCTATATCATAATCTCATTGCATGACGTTGTCATCTATGCTACCAACAATAATCGAATTGCAAATAACACACTACCAACAAAAAGGAAGAGAACAAATAGTAAAGATGAAGACAATGACAATGTTACTCAAAAGAGAATTAAGAACACTTAGAAAAATTCAAATGAAAAGTAGTATTTATTTAGACTATCATTTTTAGACCAAATATTTATATTATCGATTTTACAAGGTTGCAAACATTTATTTTAGTAATAATTATAATGAATTTTCTATATTATCTTGGATTCATATATTTTGAGTTAGATATTTAAATAAAAAAAAAATTTGAAATTCAATTACCCATGTATAAACTTCTCCTATATAATCTTGCATTGATATACTTTCAAATATTTATTTAAATATAAACATTGAGCATTAACCCATACGCGCATTGCGCGTATAAAACTAGTATCTTGTATAAATACTCATGTGGTCGCATTGTAAGGATTCTAATTTTAATACAAGTGCGATTACTCTGCTCTTTATTTTCTAAATTCTCCCTACATTTTTCCTTATTGTTTTTGGTTGTGTTGGCCCCTGACTGGTTATCTCCTGACCATAAATTCAACCGCAACTATTGACTTAACTTTATTGACTCTAATTAAATTAGTAAAAAATATAATCACAGCCTAATTCAATTCTTCAAAAAACACAAAAGCCACGTGATTTTCCATCTTAGATATCCATGTTAAAATATGTTATTTAGTCCAATGTGTGCAAAATGTATTTTTGAAGTGACGGCAGACAAAATTAGTAGACAGACGAGACGAGAGACGACTCATCGGCATTGGGCATAGCCAAAACCGTCGACTGGTTCACATGAAGCGCTGCCCCTTTAATCTTTTCAGACGTCGGCCACCAAACCCGTCCAAATTGGTGACGGCAGCCGTGACAAAACCACCACCCGTGCGTGGGTGGTTGTCCGCTGTCTTACGTGGCCTCCCCTCATTAGTCCGTCGCTGTTTCTACAACCCACTCTTCCTCACGGTCAATGGCGGCGGTCAGACCAACCCCACCACTCCCCTTTTGTCTTCCCCAGAAAGCTCGTCTCGACTGTCCAGATACGCACCGCTGAAATTTACCACGTGTGTATTACACTACTGCGCCTGCTCAGTGGAAATCTGATTCTCGCTCGTATAAATACACCCGCTTCCTCGCATCTTCCTCCATTTCTCTGCCGAGTTCCACTGAACAGGAGAACAAGAAGAAGAAATAGAAGAGAAGATGAAGGGCAACGGTGGAATTCACGATAGTAAGCAGTCACAGCTGGAGTTACCTCCCGGTTTCCGGTTCCATCCCACCGACGATGAGCTGGTGGTGCACTATCTCTGCCGGAAATGCGCCGCCCAGTCTATCTCCGTTCCCATTATCGCCGATATTGATCTCTACAAGTTCGACCCCTGGCAGCTTCCTGGTACCCTACTACTATTCAATTTCAGTTAATTACTACTCAGTATTTTCAAATCTATTTACAATTTGTGAATTTCAATTTTGAATGCAGAGATGGCCTTGTACGGTGAAAAAGAGTGGTATTTCTTCTCTCCTAGGGACAGGAAGTACCCCAACGGTTCACGGCCGAACCGGGCTGCTGGGACAGGGTACTGGAAGGCAACCGGAGCTGATAAACCCGTCGGAAAGCCCAAAACGTTAGGGATAAAGAAGGCGCTGGTTTTCTACGCCGGGAAAGCCCCTAGAGGAATCAAGACCAACTGGATTATGCACGAGTACCGGCTCGCCAACGTCGATCGTTCCGCCGGCAAGAGAAACAATTTGAGGGTATATTCCTTAATCCTTTTCTTTCCCCACCTTTCCAACACTAATTACTAATTCTATAATCAAACAAATATTACTGTAGTTTATTAGTGGAAAGATTCAAATATCATGACATTTATATAAAATATACGTAGTATAAATCTTTGAAATCTGATGATTTCAAATGAAAATTCAAACTTGTATACAAATTTTACTATACGCCTTAAAACTCGATCTAGTTGGATTCAATGCTTCATTAGTAGCCAATGAGAAGATATTAGATCTACGGTCAACATATATATATGAATTTGATTTTTGTCAACATGGTTGAGCTTGTAGGGTTTCTTAGTGTGATTTATCACTAATAATTAGTTTGTGATTTATTACCCAAGAGCGAGAAGAAAATATAGATCTAGTTAGATTCCTAGTTGATAGCCAAACTAGATAATTGTTTTTTCAATATAACAATCTTTTTACAAGAGTTGTTCAAAATGGAGTTGGAGTGATTGAGTGATTGAAAAAAAAACACACACACACATTAGTAGTTAATGTTTTATATGAGCTTTAATTTAAGAAATGTTGTGATTACAGCTTGATGAGTGGGTACTTTGTCGGATATACAACAAGAAAGGCAGTGTTGAGAAGTATTACGTGGATGAGAAAGAAGTGAATTTCCCAGAATTGGAAGATGAGAAGCCCAAAATCACTACTCCCAACATTTTGCAGAACGAAGTCGGGCTGCCCCCTGTAATACCGGTTAACAATCAGAACGGCTACTTGCAGTTGGACAGATCGGAGTCGGTCCCCAGGCGGCAGACCGACTCAAGCTGCTGCTCGGAGCAAGTGCAGTCGCCTGGCGACAAGGAGGTACAAAGCGCCCCCAAATGGGACGACCTCAATTTCCAGTTCAACAATTTCTCAGACATCGCCCTTCAAACCACCTTTCCTTTCAATGAGCAGCACTTCAATCCATTCCAACAAGACATACTCTTAATGCACATGCAGCACCACAAATCCCCTTTCAATTTTTGTTAATACATTAGATCTTAGTGCCCATTCAATCTTTGTCTCATCCCACAAAATTGAAAACAAAAAAATCAAGAAAATCCTGGGAGTCAAAATTAGCAGCCTTAGCTCAGATGATCCTGGGAAGGCATAATCTATCCAATGCAATACCATGTTCTTTGTAACTATGGTGGAAGTAGGATATTGTACTGTAATATTCTTTTAGGTAACTTGAAAACTTTATTTGTTTTATATATTTATGGTCTGATATGTTGCTATGTTATATTGTTATGTGCATGTAAAGAAAATATATAAGTAGAAGAATTGTAAGAGAGAGAGATTGTGTCAATGTTTAAAGTAGTTGATAAAAGCAAAACATTTTAGGCTACTTCACATCACAGTTTTCAGATCAACATCCTGCTTTCCACTCTGTAAAAAGAAAAAGGTTCATCAAAACTGAACCTTAGAGAAAAAAAAAAAAAGGGCAATTACCCTTCACAGTATGAGAGAGAGAGAGGGTATCAGAACCAAGTTTTGAGAAAATAATTCCATCTCAAAGTAATTGCAGACCCTTCAGTTACTTCCAGTTTAAGATCCTAATCCTTCCATCATCGGAACCGCTGGTTATTGTAAGATGTCAAACATCCCAATATACCTGCTTCAATTAAGCAAAATGTGAAGCTAAGGTAAGTAACTCAAGGATACTTTAAACAGTATATACTTCATTTTCTATCTGATGCAAAAAAATATGTTGATCTTTAATTTGAACCAAGATTTGTTTGAATGACTGGTTTATAGAATGTAGTGGAATAAAAAACAGATATTACACATTTGTAACCAAATCAAAATGATGAAAATTTTGTTGACTTTCCAACTGTCACGGGCCGATTTTTGACCTATCGGACCGGACCACATGCGGCGTCTAGACTTTTCCTCGCAAAAGTCCTAGACCAGCCTCGTTCCCCACCCTACGGACTTAACTAGGATTTTATGAGAAAAGGAAACAACGATTTATATTAACAAGCAAAAGGGTTGTTCCGACAAGCTGTAAGGCTACATTGGAGATTCTCGCACAAGAGTGCTATGTACACGCTACTTATCTAAGGGGAAAGTCCTAACCTAGCTCTGTGCTTGGTAGAGAAATCTGTTCCCATGATTGAATTTCACCACAGTTAGAGACCATAGCATACATTATATGACAGACACCCAAATACAGTAAAGAAAAATACAGATGCTAATACTCACCCCCCCCACCTCAAAATTACAGATATTTTATACTGCATAGTATTATTGAACAAGTAAAACAATGATTCATTCTTTATAACATATACAAGCATGCTAATTAAGTGGTGAAATCAGGGTGGTACCTGATCCAAAGGATAGGGTTTCAAACTGATTGAGCAGACTATAGATCCAGGAAAAGGTCAGTGAAAGAATAGCCCTCCTTGAATTGCCAGACAGACAGACAGAAAGGCTTGCCGCCGAATGTGCTGTGGAGGCATGAATGCTAAAGTTCTTGATGTGTAGGTTGATTCTGATAGAGAGGGCTATTGAAAAAAAGGTCAGTCTACCATTCATCAAAATTTCAAGAAAAAGGTATCGAATAGTAATAATTATGAAAGGTGCACAACAAACATCATCAAAGGCATAACAAACATAAAACTGGCAAAAATTGCCACATCTTTTATACCTAAAAAGGAATAGTTGGAATACCAAAACAATGCATAGCTCTCTACAACATACTTAATACATAGCGCATATCTAAGCACGTACAAAAGTTGGAGAAAAAGTCAACTTTGGGCTTAGATCATCTTTATTATATGAGTATATAGATAACACTGCACTTGCTAGTTGACAAATAAGAAAGTGTAGTTCTCTATTTACATCTGAATATTGGATGATTTTGGTGGCTGATCACACTTCGCAGGAGTCCATCCAATTGATTTCTTCTCGTTGTCATAAATCACCATTTTATCTTGCATTGATATGTCTACAGAACACAACAAAGAAATGTAAGGATTATTATATTTAAACCAGGAAATTTCTTTATACCATCATATTACGTTGTCCAATCTTACCTCCAATGATGTTAACATCGTGCAGACCTGCTTCTGAACCATTTAGAACCCCCAAACAGACATTACCCTTTGACTACACCAAAAATACCATCACCAAATGAGTCAAAATAGTAAAAATCAAGTCTCATGAATCAGAACAAAATAAAGATAATTTTGAAGCACTTACTGAGATGATAAGATATGATTCTGGTGGGATCTCAAACTGAGATCTGCCCTTCCACCCCTTGGCAAAGCTCAGCGCAAAAGGTTTGAAATATTGCTTGGCATCCTGTACACTTTTGAAAGCCTTCCTGCCCTTCCAGCACAGTGGGAGAGTATTGTCATCGTTTGCTTTTCTCAAGGGTTTGCCACTCAGTTCTTTCTCGACCTATAAGCACAAGTAAAATAATGGTTATATAAATCAAACACTTATTATGCATCACACTAGTATGACACAAGTTCAGCCAGCAATAAGTGCTCCAAGGGTAAGATAGATTGATCACTTGCAAGTTAGTACAGGCCGGGCCAAGTAAATCTATCATAATTAATTATTACATTGCAACAAATACTATATCAGATTATCAGCAACTCACTAAGATGCCTGGCATTCACAATAAGTATCAAATTATATGATAAATTAGCCAAGTAGTAGGAAATAAAATTCAGAGGTTCTCAAGGGTGAACTACAAATCTGCAACCCACCAAGGAAATAAAAGCTTGGTATGGTTCAAATTGCAGATAGCTATAAGAACTTCCACTGTCAAAGATTACGAGGAGATTCTTAACCCCTGTACTAATACCACCAAAAATTAGCTCTGCAGATCCTGGTGAGTAGTGCTTCCTGTCATGTACCATCATTAGAGAAGTTTTCTATGAGAACTAAAGTCAGGCACAACCATATAAAATAAAGGAAGTGTGTATAGACATATCATGGCTGCATTTCCCCTTTTCCCTGTTATTCATATGAGAAGAGCACATTACTCGTAATCACGTGACATTGATGTCCAAACTACTTGTGAAGCATCATAAACTTCATCCCCGAAGAAGAGATATCCTCCTTGCCTACTCAAGCAATGGCCAACGACATTTTGTACCAGACCCTTTTTCTTGAGTTGTGACAGAATGCTGGTTGGTCCTTTCCCAAGTCCAAGTACTCCATCTAAAGGATGGTAAGAGTGGCCAATTTCCTGATCATATCCACATCTGTAGCAATGGAAAAAATCAACTCAGCATATAATGTTGGATTTGTTATCTTTCTTTTGTCAAATGAAATTCAGGATACTAAGTTCAATTTAAATTTAAGGATACAAAAGGAAACATGTCCCAACATCAAATTAAAAGTCACTTCTAAAGACATGTAAAAGGCGGTTAATATTTCCTCTGAACTCTGAGCAAGTATTTAAGGTAAAATTGCTACAGTAGAAAGGTTTGATTGCATTTTCTATATTTCAAATATGTACAAGAGATTTTTTATTTATATATACAGAAGGTACAAATACGGCTAAGCCTGATACTTTAGCCCTAGGGCTATTTTCCTATGTTCAACAAAAAGCATACACTCATTGATTAAATCTACATAAGAAACTTCAACATTCCATATAGACTTTTGATTTTATCTAAAACTAGGAGTCTAGGATTACAGGAAAACAGCAGTCTAGGAAGAGAAACGGCAAATAAATGTGTCTAGGCCATAAAAAATTTATGGTTCACAAACCTGAGGCAACAATACAAGCTCTTTTTCCTGGTTTCTTTGGTGTTTTATATTCATAGTATCAGATTACCAATACTCATAATGCAGGTTATGCTAGAAAATGTTCAGCAGATGTTATAAAATCTGGACACTGACATGCATTTCATAGGATGCGAGATCAGTTAGGCAGTTAGCTGGGAACTGCTTTAACTTTTACAGTAAAATGATTAGCTTTAAAGAAAAATAGAGCAACATAGTATGAAAAACACTGACCCAAGAGCTAGATGAGGAGCAATCTGAACTCCATTGGTGAGATTGAGGGAAAAGACATCATTAAGTAGGATACCAAGGGATGAACCCCCATCTGCATACTGAACGTCATAATCACATTGTTCTAGAGTTTCACATTTCTGATCACCTGAATGCAATGAGGCACAGAGAGGATCCTTACAACCCACAAGGTTATTATTGGGTTTGTAAAGGGGGTGAGGCGCCTGCAATTAGACAATTAGAAAAAATAAATGACTTGGTGGTGATATTGAAGTAGTAAGAAAGCATGCTGAAAGAAGCATCTTTTCTTTTAAGAGAAATGTTCATCAATCATTCTGTAATCTGTGTAAAGCATTTTATCTGATTCCTGGATTATACTATACATACAAACTATCAGCTCTTTAGAGTGAATGAAAAATTTTATACAAGAAATAAGATAAGAAAGAAGTGATAAGAAAATTAACCTTTGTGCAACGGAGACAAGGAGCATCGCACTGAAGCCATGTAAGGTCACTGCCTGTGTCGGGATCAAGAAAATAGGGCTTTGGAGGCTGCCCTATATTGACTTGAGCAAAATAAAAGCTACAATACACATTTTAATCCCAATCAATTGAATGCAGAAAATGTTTGATAAAAATGCAATATTTGCAACCATAGTCTTCTATGTGTCTGAAATCTGAAAAATAAATGAAGTATAATCATGTGCTATATATATAGATACTATCAATCCTTTTTTTTTTTTTTAATTTTACTTCTGGTACCCCTCATTAAGTAAACTCTTGAAAGAATCTTTCTGTATTATTATACAAGAACTGAGAATTTCTCGGACGAGTATAAAGTATAAACCCCAGTCTGTATCAAAGTAGGGAAATTATTCCCATATGCAACAATCTACTGGCAATCATTTTTCTTTAGCATCCATTCAATAACATTCTCTCTAGCAGCCATAAATTTTGGTTCAGAGATAGACATGTGAAATGATGCATTCCAAAGATCAGAGATACTGACTGGAAGGGCAGAGTGAAGAAGAATAGCATACCCATTGGGATAAACATTGCCGTGTAGTTGTAGGATAATAGAAGAAGCGCGCGCTTGATTGACCGCCGACAGAGAAGAAAAGAGTCGTCCGGAATCGCTTAACGCCGATTTCCACCATTTCTCCGCCGCCGATGACACGGTCAACACCCCAAAAATCATCAGAATTGCCAGTTTCATTCCCCTCATACCTCTTAGCAATCAACCAATACACAAACACCCAGAAATCCAACACTTGAAGAAGAATCAATCAAGATTGGTTCTTCTTGAAATGCCCTTCCCCGCAGAACACGTCCGATTATCTTTTTTTATCTGAAAAGTTGAATGGATTATTGGGAAAGGTCTCAAGATTTTCTTTGCTGATTCCCTCCATTAATAGGCGTCGACCTCGACGGAAGTCAAGATAGTGAGCATAAAGAAATTGGTACGACTATGACTATTTAGCGATTGGTTTTACAGTAGTAAACGTACTAGTAGAAAGCTAGGAAATTTCTACCCACTTTCTTCAGCACTGTTGTTTCTTTGTGGGAAGCGTCATTTGCTTCAATCGACAAGAAAATGGTAAATCACTAAATCTTGTTGAGATACATCATCCTTCAGCTTGGTGCCTTAAACATAGAACATGCTTAGCAAATTATTTGGGAGAACTACGGCGTCACGTTATTTGATTTCTACATTCGTGTTTGTCATATCAACCCGACAATAACATAAACACGTTATGTATTTAAGAAAATTATTACGTGATATTATTTGATCCCAAATTAGATCTATGTAAACACTACAAACTCAATTGAGTGTAACTACATCTTTTTGTCAATTTAAATGATTTTTATGAAGCTTTTTTCAATTAATAGATTCAATTGCACTATGTAAGCATTCGTTTTTTCAGTGTGCATTCATTAGTTTCAGAACTGAATCCATAGGATCTTCATTGCAACTAGAATCAGAATCACAATCAGTAGATGAAGCTTGAGAGTTTACCTCCTCTTCATTTGCCATGAGGCATATGTCCTCGTCTAATTCTTCCTGACTGTAGAGGCAGATGAATCTCTTCTCATCTCCTGAGGTTTCGCTTTTTGAACTTGAGCTCTATGTGCAGGGCTCGTCTATAGTCTTCTCGGTTGTTTCTTCAACAACCAGAGCCTTTATTCTGTGATCACTCTTTTGGTGACCACCCAAGTGATTAGAACTGCGACCGCTTTGTCTCAGCTAGTGCATTCCTCGTGTTACTTTGGTTGCCAGATCCTTTAGTTTGGTCCTGGTGTTTGCGAACCACTAGGTAAGGGCATTCGGCCTTGAAGTGACCAGGTTTCCAGCAATTGTAGCAAAGCATTTGAGAGTTTTCGGGTTCGCGAGTCCTTGGTGCATTCGTTCTTTCAGTGTGCCTTCGACTAGATGTATTTGGTGTAGCCGAGTTGTCATGAGATTGATTCTTTCTCATGAACCTCTTAAACTTCTTGATAAACAAGCAAACTGTTCGTCAGTAAAAAAATCAGCAGGGTTAGAGTTCGACCTTGATGATATGGATGGTTGATGGTTAGAACCTAGTGCCACGTTTCTTGTCTCTGGTTCTGCTTCGTGTATGGATTCGCGTTCGAACTCATAAGCCTTCAGGTCATTGAAGATTTGAGTGGTGTGGATTGTTTTGAGATCTTGGTGATCTCTCATGGCTATTACTTTCATTTCTTATAACTTGGGAAAACCTCAGAGAATCTTTAGGTTGATCTCCTTCTGTGTAAACTCTTTGCCAAGATCCGCCACCTGACTCAGTAGCTTCATAAATCTGGTTTCCATCTCCGTGATGGATTCGATAGCTCCCATCTTGAAGTCCTCGAACTTCTTTAATTTATGGCGATAGTCAGCTTGTTTTCTTTCTCCTGCTCATCTCCTTCACATATGAGCATAAGAGTTTCCCAGACTTCTTTCGCCATCTTGCACTTCCTCACCCTTGGAAACAATGTTTCGTCAAGAGTCTTATATAGGATGCCTCGTGCAATATTGTCCAGATTGCTACGAGTCCTCTCTTCTGCCACGAAGAAAGATTTATGTTTGACTATTAACTCAGATGCGCCAACTTCTTCTGCTGCTCGGTTAGGATTTGTCATCATGATTATGATGGGTCCGTCGATTATAACGTCCCACATCTGGTCATGAATAGCAGACAAATGTGCATGCATGCGTACCTTCCAGTCATCAAATTTTGATAAATTGAATATAAGATGCCTAGAATGATGATGATCGATTTTAAAAAAAAAAAAAAAAATAGAGCAAAGTGAAAATTAGATTTTTGGATTTTTGAAATGAGATCTCCATGCAGTATGCATAGAGTGTTTACCGATCAAGGAAACTACTCTGATACCACTTATTGGTCTCATAGGTAGAGGAGTGAGTCTAGAGGGGGGGGTGGATTGAATACACTCACTGGGTTTTGAAAAAATTTTCTTCGCAAATCAATACCCTTTCTTAGAGAATAGAGTAAGGCTTCGGTCAAAGTGAAGTTTGCAGCGGAAATGTTTGATAAATTTTATTTTACCTTTGCACGATTTGTCTTTGATAACATGTTATGGCTTGGTCGATGAAATATGATGCAAGATATATGTATAACAAGTATGTAAGAGAGAAAGAGAGAACTTTTATAGTGGTTCGGCTATTAACAAAGCCTAGTCCACTCTTCTTCACAACGCGTGAAGGGTTGCACTAATCTCCTTTTAGTACAATAACGCCACTAAGTCTGCCTCCTTGATCACAAAATCGGATAGCAAACTTTCATCATAGGTTTTTCAACTTCTCCAAGTTTACTCCACCTCTTTCTACTTCTCCAAGTAGAGAGTGTTGTTTGAAGAAATGAGTTCTTTCCTCCACCTGAAATCTTGGCTAGAATGTGTCTTGATTCGAACGTTGTAGCAACTCAAGATTTCTTTTTAAGTTCTAGATTTGTACTTTGAAACTTTTTTTCTCTTTTACTCATTGATCACTTGTAATTTGCAATTTTCAAGTTTTTTGAAAACGTATGAACTCTTATGACCAGCACCTCCTCTTGAATGGCAATGGGGTATTTATAGGTGAGGAAATTTGTCCCGTTGGAGGGAAGACAAAGTTTCAAAACACTTTTTGACCAATGTGTAATAACCGCTGGGTATTCAGTCCATGTGGGTGTCAATACTTTCTAGCCGTTTTAACCTTAATATATGTTGACAATTTGTCCTATAGTACTGCACAAAAGGACATGACATTTAATGAAAGTTTTGACCTTGAGATCTGTTCCTAGGACTCGGTTTAATTTGTCCAAGGTAGATCATCCCACACTTTAATGTTTCAGACCATAGATCGCTCAGATAATGTTTTTGGCTTGTCAAACGAACCGTGTAACGATTCATGCCTTGGGTACTCAATTACGAATGATTGACTTTATCATTCGCCCCATAGCTCCTCGAATGATCGTTCTTTATCATTCGGTCTTGATAAACTTCAAGAGGTAGACCCTTCCATGATTCAACCTTTTGATAACCTCTTGGTCTTGTCTTCTAAACTTCATTGTCTTCAAGTCTTCAAGTCTCCAGTCTTCATGATTCGTCCTTGGTACATATACAATGAGAACTATCAACTTCAAGGTGACGAGTAGATGTCCACGAATACATGATTAACTACTATACTGGATAATGATTCATCTATCGATTCGTTCCATATAATGACTCGACTTGACCACTGAAATTGGGGGTCTAAAACTCTTAGCAAATTATTGGGAGAACTACGGCGTCACGTTATTTGATTTCTACAACCGTGTTTGTCATATCAACGACAATCGCATAAACAGTCATGTATTTAAAAAATTATTACATGATATTATTTGATCCAAATTAGATCTATGTAAACATTACAAACTCAATTGAGTGTAACTACATCTTTTGTCAATTTAAATGATTTTTATGAAGCTTTTTTTCAATTAATAGATTCAATTGCACTATGTAAGCATTCGTTTTTTCAGTGCATTCATTAGTTTCAGAACTGAATCCATAGGATCTTCATTGCAACTAGAATCAGAATCACAATCAGTAGATGAAGCTTGAGAGTTTACCTCCTCTTCATTTGCCATGAGGCATATGTCCTCGTCTAATTCTTCCTGACTGTAGAGGCAGATGAATCTCTTCTCATCTCCTGAGGTTTCGCTTTTTGAACTTGAGCTCTATGTGCAGGGCTCGTCTATAGTCTTCTCGGTTGTTTCTTCAACAACCAGAGCCTTTATTCTGTGATCACTCTTTTGGTGACCACCCAAGTGATTAGAACTGCGACCGCTTTGTCTCAGCTAGTGCATTCCTCGTGTTACTTTGGTTGCCAGATCCTTTAGTTTGGTCCTGGTGTTTGCGAACCACTAGGTAAGGGCATTCGGCCTTGAAGTGACCAGGTTTCCAGCAATTGTAGCAAAGCATTTGAGAGTTTTCGGGTTCGCGAGTCCTTGGTGCATTCGTTCTTTCAGTGTGCCTTCGGCTAGATGTATTTGGTATAGCCGAGTTGTCATGAGATTGATTCTTTCTCATGAACCTCTTAAACTTCTTGATAAACAAAGCAAACTGTTCGTTAGTAAAAAAATCAGCAGGGTTAAAGTTCGACCTTGATGATGTGGATGGTTGCTGGTTAGAACCTAGTGCCACGTTTCTTGTCTCTGGTTCTGCTTCATGTATGGATTCGCGTTCGAACTCATATGCCTTCAAGTCATTGAAGATTTGAGTGGTGTGGATTGTTTTGAGATCTTGGAGATCTCTCATGGCTATGACTTTCATTTCCTATGACTTGGGAAGACCTCGGAGAATCTTTAGGTTGATCTCCTTCTGTGTAAACTCTTTGCCAAGATCTGCCACCTGACTCAGTAGCTTCATAAATCTGGTTTTCCATCTCCGTGATGGATTCGATAGCTCCCATCTTGAAGTCCTCGAACTTCTTTATGGCGATAGTCAACTTGTTTTCTTTCTCCTGCTCATCTCCTTCACATATGAGCATAAGAGTTTCCCATATTTCTTTCGCCATCTTGCACTTCCTCACCCTTGGAAACAATGTTTCGTCAAGAGTCTTATATAGGATGCCTCGTGCAATATTGTCCAGATTGCTACGAGTCCTCTCCTCTGCCACGAAGAAAGATTTATGTTTGACTATTAACTCGGATGCGCCAACTTCTTCTGCTGCTCGGTTAGGATTTGTCATCATGATTATGATGGGTCCGTCGATTATAACGTCCCACATTTGGTCATGAATAGCAGACAAATGTGCATGCATGTGTATCTTCTAATCATCAAATTTTGATAAATTGAACATTAGATACCTAGAATGATGATGATCGATTTAAAAAAAAAAAAATAGAGCAAAGTGAAATTAGATTTTTGGATTTTTGAAATGAGATCTCCATGCAGTATGCATAGAGTGTTTATCGATCAAGGAAACTACTCTGATACCACTTATTGGTCCCGATAGGTAGAGGAGTGAGTCTAGAGGGGTGGGGGGGGGTTGAATACACTCACTGGGTTTTGAAAAAATTTTCTTCGCAAATCAATACCCTTTCTTAGAGAATAGAGTAAGGCTTTGGTCAAAGTGAAGTTTGCAGCGGAAATGTTTGATAAATTTTATTTTAACTTTGCATGATTTGTCTTTGATAAAATGTTATGGCTTGGTCGATGAAATATGATGCAAGATATATGTATAGCAAGTATGTAAGAGAGAAAGAGAGAATTTTTATAGTGTTTCGGCTATTAACAAAGCCTAGTCCACTCTTCTTCACAACGTGTGAAGGATTGCACTAATCTCCTTTTAGTACAATAACGCCACTAAGTCTACCTCCTTGATCACAAAGTCGGATAGCAAACTTTCATCATAGGTTTTTCAACTTCTCCAAGTTTACTCCACCTCTTTCTACTTCTCCAAGTAGAGAGTGTTGTTTGAAGAAATGAGTTCTTCTTTCCTCCACCTGAAATCTTGGCTAGAATGTGTCTTGATTCGAACGTTGTAGCAGCTCAAGATTTCTTTTGTACTTTGAAACTTTTTTCTCTTTTACTCACGGATCACTTGTAATTTGCAATTTTCAAGTTTTTTGAAAACTTATGAACTCTTAGAATGACCAACACCTCCTTTTGAATGGGAAGGGGGTATTTATAGGTGAGGAAATTTGTCCCGTTGGAGGGAAGACAAAGTTTCAAAACACCTTTTGACCAATGTGTAATAACCGTTGGGTATTCAGTCCATGTGGGTGTCAGTACTTTCTAGCCGTTTTAACCTTAATATATGTTGACAATTTGTCCTATAGTACTGCACAAAAGGACATGACATTTAATGAAAGTTTTGACCCTGAGATCTGTTCCTAGGACTCGGTTTAATTTGTCCAAGGTAGATCATCCCACACTTTAATGTTTCAGACTATAGATCGCTCAAAGAATGTTTTTGGCTTGTCAAACGAACCGTGTAACGATTCATGCCTTGGGTACTCAATTACGAATGATTGACTTTATCATTCGCCCCATAGCTCCTCGAATGATCGTTCTTTATCATTCGGTCTTGATAAACTTCAAGAGGTAGACCCTTCCATGATTCAACCTTTTGATAACCTCTTGGTCTTGTCTTCTAAACTTCATGTCTTCAAGTCTTCAAGTCTCCAGTCTTCATGATTCGTCCTTGGTACATATACAATGAGAACTATCAACTTCAAGGTGACGAGTAGATGTTCACGAATACATGATTAACTACTATACTGGATAACGATTCGTCTATCGATTCGTTCTATATAATGACTCGACTTGACCACTGAAATTGGGGATCTAAAACTCCTAAATTTGGTATTATCAAAATTTAAATACAAAGGGTTCCTAACACAAAGCTTAAAAAGGGTTAACTAAGATTTCCGTTGTACATAACTCTCGAGGCGTTAAAGTTACCTCTCAGGTACTCTAACGACTCGTAAGAATTTTCAAAATTTAACAAGTCTATTCACCCCCACCCTCACCTCCCTTCTAGACTTGTTCCCTAATCCTACCAGGACCAACAAAAGATTTTTATAGTGGTTCAGCCAAGTGGCCAACACACCTTATTCCACTCTTCTTCTTGAACTCCTAAGGAGTTTTGTACTAATCCCTTTAGTACAAAAAAGTTCAAGCCTTGACTACAAAGCCGGGCCTTGAACTTCACAGGTTTTTCAACTCAAAACCCAATTTACTTCGCCTCTTTCTACTTCTAT
Organism: Ipomoea trifida; assembly: GCA_003576665.1. Taxonomy (NCBI): domain Eukaryota; kingdom Viridiplantae; phylum Streptophyta; class Magnoliopsida; order Solanales; family Convolvulaceae; genus Ipomoea; species Ipomoea trifida. Next base: position 25,568,715 of record CP025646.1, read on the forward strand.
TGAGTAAAGTTACAATACTTTAAAGAAACGATTTCTTTGATTCTCCAACTAGTAGTCTTGTCTTTGAATGATGAACTTGATCTTCACGTTTGCTAAATCTGGATAAAACTTTGTAGCTTTGGATCTCTCTCTAGCTGGTCACGTAATATCTAACTTGGAAACTTTGAGCACTTGAATATTTTCACTTAATTGACCACCATCATCTTCAATCTTAAATGAAGGTATTTATAGGCATTTTGAAATAAATCCGTTTGAGGGAAACTCATTTCATACGGCTATTACCTAGCGGGTAATGACCAGTGTGTAATTCGAAAAGTAGCTTTATGTGTTAGATTTTTCAGCCGTTAGACCACCTTTTTGGCTGAACTTTACTTTTTATTCTACACAAAATTTATAGGCTTTTTAAGGAAAATATCCATTGGAATGTGTACCTATGACTCTCTTTTCCTTAGTCACATTTTCTCATAAAGTACTAGTGTTTTAAGGTTCCAAACTCTTGGCTTAGAGAATGTCTCGAGCAATCTTTTCGAGCAGTTAACTATCACCACTCGAGTTAACGTTTCAAACCTAACATTTGCTACCTTTCAGTTTTGAATAGTTGTCCTTACTATTCGATCTACTTTACAAACCTCCTTCTACTCGAAAGGTAGGCCCTTCCACCATTTGGCCTTTGCAACCTTTTGGTCTTGAAGTCTCTCTTCAATTTGAACTCTTCTAATCTTCAACTATTTGAAGCTTTGTCTCTGACTATCTGAAACGTAATTATTCTATTTATCTTTCGGACTATTCAAATTGAGAAACGAATTCCTAAGAGAAATAAAAGAAGTTGAGGACTAAAATTCTTAACTTTTGATATCATCAAAATCTATTTTATACGTGTTTCTAAGCATTAGTAACATATGAAACTTCCCATCAACGAAATATTAATCGACATTCCTAATCACATTCACAAATTCGTCCCAACTCCAAAGTATGTACAGAATTATGTATGCAAGATTCAAACTTTTCATGCAATATCATGTATACTAATTCCACGAAATTGCTTCAAATAATACAACCAACAAGATTCCATTGGCATGCCTAATATTGCCAAACAAGTACATTATCAATGTATACAAGCATGAATATAGGCAACCAACATGGTTGGCGTGGTGGTTCAGCACCTCGTCCCTTAAACATGAGTTTTGGGGTTCAATCCCCCACCCATATGGATGGAGCAAACCAATTTTTCACACAAATTCCCACTTTCGATTTCAAAGAAAGAACTACACAATTAAGCATGCATTCCATTAGCCAAGCATTCAATCCAACAATTACCAATATGTAAGCACAATACAAATCACTTAGTCGTATACTCCATGGACTTTCTGGTCTTTTTATGCATGTCCTTCGCCTTTACCCTTTCTTTGAATCATAAACTTTGTTTGACTAAGGAAAACATATAATTTAACCTAAAACTTAAAGAGAATCATCGGCTTCTAAAATTCCGGTGCTCCGATCAGTCGAGGCATGGGTGGTCATGGTGGTCTGAATATTCTCCCGCAAAAGCGATGGAATGTCTACAACTACGATAACTGCAAGAAAGTCAGCCGCGGCTCGGGATGAGCAACTCAAATGCGACGATGCTCGCAAGCGGGATGTTGAGTTACGCCTCGAGAAGCTCTGGCAAGCGCGTGGATTAGCCTCTGCTTCCGTCAACGAAACCGCTACACCCTTCTCTTCCAAATCCAAATCCGAGGAGACGAGATTGGAGAACGATTTGAACCACATCAATTTATTCGAAGGAATTCGAATTTTTGATCCGATTGAAGCTAAGCCTACATCTAAAGCCGACCAAAAAAATCAGATGAAAGGAGCGACGATAACGATGATGACGACTTGCGACCGGCTAAGAAGAAAAGCAATGGGAAGAAGACGGTGGAGGAGTTGCGGAAAGAGTGGTTAGAGAGGGAAAAACAAAGAGAAAGAGCTCTGCTGAAGGAGAAAAGCCGCAGAGATGGGGGGTTCTCGTTCCGAAGATGAGGTGTGTATTTGTAACATCAACATTATCTTCCAATAGCCTTCTGTTCGTTTGTTATGCTGTTTATCTTTATGGACTAGTTTTTCACGCGCATTGCGCGAATGAGATAATGTCCAATGTTTATATTTAAATAAGTATTTTAAAGTATATCCAAGATTATATATATATAGGAAATGTTCATGCATATGTAATTGAATGTTTAATTTGTTTCAACTACTATGACCACCACCACCACCACCACCACCACCACTACTACTACTACCACTATCACTACCACTACTACTACTACTACTACCACTATGACTACGACCACCACCACCACCACCACAACTGAGATTTTAATTCTCTTTCGGGTAGCATTGTCATTGTCTTTATCTTTAGTGCTTATTTTTTTAATTTATTTATTGGTATTTGGTAATGTGCCATGTGCAATTGAGTTATTGTGGTAGTATAGATGGCAGCGTCATGCAATGAGATTATGATGTAAGAAGTTGTGGATTTGTCTCATTGTGCTTGTATATATGACTGAGATCTTAGTTGTCCTATGAACTCTTGATCTTGCAAGCGCGTATTGATAATTGGCAGTGATAGTTTTCCCTCCTATATCTTTCATGTACTGTGAGATGTGTGTCGTACATTCTCATGTGAAAGTATTGAACAAAATATTACTATGTCCGTCCCATTTTGGTTGTCTGGTTCGTTTAACGAGGCTTGACTGAAGTTATTTTTCATAATATTAAGTTTAGCATTAATATATAAAATTTATATATTTAGAAACTACATTAAAAGTACTATTAAACACAAAAAATTAAATTTAAAAATAATAAAAAATTACTAAAGAAAATAAGTAATGAAGAAAGAGTTGGTTTGACCAATGAATAGTAAATAGGACATGTAAAATGGGACAGAAGAAGTAATATTTATTATATTTGTAAAAAGTTAATGAGTAGTACATTTTGTTCTAGTTTCATAACTTGTTTACTTGATATTAACAACAATAACTGATAGAGTAATATACGGGAATATGAATAAAATACTCTTTATTGATGTTTAGAACGGGTATAGTACAAGATACCCTAGGAGAATTTGGTCTACGTGATAGTGGGTCAGAGGTTCCCGGTCTCCTTGACTATTATACAATAGAAACAGCCAAAAGTCCTTCTAGCATTAAATGCGTTATTTATAGGTGACCTTGGGGACAGGTTCCGGGGCGGCGGCATGTGCTACGCGTGTCAAGCATGCCCCGGTCCTAAATGCGGCCCTACAGGTGAAGGCCAGATGTAAGCTTCAGAACGGGTTAAGACTGTAAGCGAGTATCTCTTGATAGAGGCCTGGACGCCTAGTTTCCGAAGTTAATTAAGGTCTCGAGGGGGTTTGGCGCCCACTCATACAGATCGGGTGACATATCTGACCGACCTACTTAGACCAGGCGGTCGGTCAGGGGCAACTCGAGATAATAGACCGGTAGGCTAAAATAGACCGGTAATTATATTTAGACTGGGAAAGCCATACCGGGCTACATAGATCGAGAATTTATCCCTATCAATAACTTTGCAGGTAGTTCGAATACTGATGCTGCAATATGTCTAATTTCATCAACAGTTTATACATCCATTTTGCACATGTTTATTTTGAAGTTCATATTTTCGGAATTAGTATGAATGAGTGTAGTACTTGATTTTGTGTGTATGTGTGTGTGTTTTTTTTTTTTTTTGTAATTTTTTGTTTTTGTTGATTTGATACTAATATCCAGTGCTATCTTTTCATCACAGTGCAAACAGTTAAATAGTTTGTCACTTTGTACATAAATATTTTTAAAAAGTGGCTATATCCTATATTCCAATTATTTTTGTTGTCAAGATTGATGTTGATTTTGTCTTTAATCTAAGTAAGTTGATTGTAGAAAATGAAATGAATTGTAAATTTATATTAGTTTAAATATATTTAAAGAATGCATAATAAGTATTTTTTTTTTACATACACGATTAATGAATGCTGCAACTGTAGCTATTTTTGAAATTTCTTCATTTTCTGAATTTGAAAAATTGATTTCAGCAATGTTGTAGTCTCAACATCTTTTCAATGCATCAAGTGTGTCACAATGTTCTATTGTCCTACATTGACATTTTTTATAATGAGTTTTAAATCAGATTATTTGAATGTCTTCGTTGTCAACAAATCCTCCCTAAGTAGTTAACTAGTTTTATACGCGCATTGCGCGTATGGGTTAATGCCCAATGTTTATATTTAAATAAATATTTGAAAGTATATCAATGCAAAATTATATAGGAGAAGTTTATACATGGGTAATTGAATGTCGAATTTTTTTATTTAAATATCTAACTCAAAGTATATGAATCCAAGATAATATAGAGAATTCATTATAATTATTACTAAAATAAATGTTTGCAAGTAAAATCGATAGTCTAAATATTTGGTCTAAAAATGATAGTCTAAATAAATACTACTTTTCATTTGAACTTTTCTAAGTGTTCTTAATTCTCTTTTGAGTAACATTGTCATTGTCTTCATCTTTATTATTTGTCTCTTCTTTTTTGTTGGTAGTGTGTTATTTGCAATTCGTTTATTGTTGGTAGCATATATGACAACGTCATGCAATGAGATTATGATATAGGAGCTATGGACTTTCCTTTAGGTGTTCTGTTTGGGGTTCATTTGGTTCAATCATTATTGTTGAATGAGTTATTGTGGATAAAGAAATCCCTAGTTTAAGAAAAAAGATTAAACAAATTAATAAAAATTTGAAATTTTAAAATATTATATATTTCAAAGATATTAAAAGGTAGTTGTAATGGGTTATTTGAGTACTTTCATTGTCAACAAATCCCCAAGTAGTTAATATGATTGGTTTCAAACTATTCTTTTTTATTTTTTTATGGTATTAAAGAAATACATATGTATCATTTTTTGGTGTAACTACTAATTTATTTAATTCAATAAGAGTAAAATAGAGCGAATCCGCTTCAATTTGTTGGGTTGTTTGATTACTCTCTTTGTCAACCAATCCCCAAGTAGTTAATATAATTAACTTCAAATTATTTTAAATTTTTTTTGTCATAGTATTAATAAAATACTTGGTAAATAAATATATAATATTATTTTGTAATATAAATTTGATATTTTTTTTTTGAAAACCAAATTGGTAGATGTAGATTAAAACAAGTGAGAAATAGAGCTCGGTGGGATTGAATCCCAGTACATCGGTGCCTCCTGAGAGAAGGCTAGTGTAGCAAGGGTGTGAGCACCCTGATTCTGAGTTCTTGGAATTAAAACAACTGAACAAGAAACAAAAGATGACATAATAGCCTTAATGGCATCTACCGAATAGCTAACATATGAAAAAAGCTCTGAATGAGACGAAACTAATAACTCCTTGAGCACTGAACAATCGGTGTAAACTGTTATAGCCGCGAGCCCCCGATCCTTGATCCATGATAAAGCCTCTCTACACGCCAGGGATTCCGCCATTAGGGGCGAAAAACAAGATGGTAGACGTGCATTGAAAGCCGCAATGAAGTCCCCATTCGGTGTCGTCAAAACTGCTCCCACCGTGGCAGTCCTCGTCTGTGGGCAGTATCCAGCGTCGCAGAAGCAAATTGGCGAGCCAAGCTGTGTTGCTGCTGCCGTAACCTGGAGTGCACCATGCTGCTGAAGTTGTTGTGCACCGTGTACGTGATTCCATGCAGCAGCAGCAGACTTTGCAATGCACCAAACACGGCCTGGAGGTGGCAAATATGCATCCCATACCGCATGATTTCTTGCTCTCCAAATATGGTATAAGACAGCTAGCATAACAAAGATATCCTCCTTGTTAAGCACAGAAATTGCATTTCGAAACCACATATTAAAATCATCATCAATCACACTTGGGATATGCAAAGAGGACTCATGCCAAACAAGTCTTGAGTACTCACACAAAACCAAAGATATAAATTTGATATTTAATTACAAGATATTGTAAAAATAAGATAATGGACAATGTAATGAATATTAGTTGATAAATTTGAATGTAAACAATCTTTGCATGAGAGAAAATAAAGACAATATAACTAATGAAATTATTTCTCTTATTTAATTTAATTTTTTTGATAATGATTAATTTCTTCAAATAAAGGTATTGTAGACACATAATTCTAAATTAAAGAAATACATATGTATCATTTTTTGTTGTCGCTAATAATTTATTTAATTTAATAAGAGTAAATAGAGTGAGAAACTTAATTATGTCAAATTTGATTGAGATGAGGTTCGAACCTAAGACCTTTCTTATAATGGGTAAGTTTTAAGTTAACGGAATATTAACGGAGAGAGAATATTTAACGGAAAACTTAACGGATAATCATAAAAGTAAGGTTAAATTAGGTAATCTCTATTAATAATATTAATATGAATTATCTTAACCATCTATTTGATTAAATAATTCATCTAAACCATCCATTTGATTAAATAATTTGACCGCCATTTTTTCTACCTATTTTAGGCCTAACTCTCTTTGGCTCTTATTAGTATAGTAGATATGATTGACTTCAAACTGTATTTTTTTTTATATATATATTTTCAATGTTATTAACATAATACTTGGTAAATAAATATATAACATTATTTTGTAGTATAACTTTGATATTTAATTACAAGATAGTGTAAAAAAAAACAATATAATTAACAATGTAGTGAATATAATTAATTAATAAATTTGAAAGTAAGGAATCTTTGCATTATAGAAAATATAGACAATATAACTAATGAAATTATATCTCTTTTTAAATTTTTTTGATAATGAATATTTTTTTTAATAAAGGCATTATAAACATTGAATTATAAATTAAAGAAATGCACATGTATTTTTTTTTTGTTGCAACTACTATTTTGTTTAATTTAATAAGAGTAATAACGTGGGGTACTTAATTTTGAATAATATACTCTAACATATTAATAGTATAACTGTATAAATTCAACAATATGCCAACTTTGATTGGGATGAGGTTCGAACTTAAGACTTTTCTTATATAAATTAATGGGTAAGTTAAAAGTTAACAGAATATTAACGGAAAAGAGAATATTTAACGAATAATCATATAATTAAGGATAAATTAGGAAATCTTAAGAAAAAATATAAATCTAAACTAGACTTGGCAATTCGTGTATACGGGTTCGTTAACGGGTCGACACGATAACGACACGAACACGATAAGGCTAAACACGAACACGACACG
>CP025646.1:25577510-25598555 GCA_003576665.1 Ipomoea trifida
ATAGGTGACCTTGGGGACAGGTTCCAGGACGGCGGCATGTGCTACGCGTGTCAAGCATGCACCGGTCCTAAATGCGGCCCTACAGGTGAAGGCCAGATGTAAGCTTCAGAACGAGTTAAGACTGTAAGCGAGTATCTCTTGACAGAGGTCTGGACGCTCGGTTTCCGAAGTTAGTTAAGGTCTCGAGGTGGTTTGGCGCCCACTCATACAAATCGGGTGACATATCTGACCGACCTACTTAGACCAGGCAGCCGGTCAGGGGCAACTCGAGATAATAGACCGTTAGGCTAAAATAGACCGGTAATTATATTTAGACTGGGAAAGCCATACCGGGCTACATAGATCGGGAATTTATCCCTATCAATAACTTTGCAGGTAGTTCGAATACTGATGCTGCAATATGTCTAATTTCATCAACAATTTATACATCCATTTTGCACATGTTTATTTTGAAGTTCATATTTTCGGAATTAGTATGAATGAGTGTAGTACTTGATTTTGTGTGTGCGTGTGTGTGTGTGTGTGTTTTTTTTTTTTTTTTTTTTTTGTAATTTTTTTGTTTTTGTTGATTTGATACTAATATTAGAGTATCTAGTGCTACCTTTTCATCATAGTGCAAATAGTTAAATAGTTTGTCACTTTGTACATAAATATTTTTAAAAAGTGGCTATATCCTATATTCCAATTATTTTTGTTGTCAAGATTGATGTTGATTTTGTCTTTAATCCAAGTAAGTTGATCGTAGAAAATGAAATGAATTGTAAATTTATATTAGTTTAAATATATTTAAAGAATGCATAATAAGTAATTTTTTTTACATACACGATTAATGAATGCTGCAACGGTAGCTATTTTTGAAATTTCTTCATTTTCTGAATTTGAAAAATTGATTTCAGCAATGTTGTAGTCTCAGCATCTTTTCAATGCATCAAGTGTGTCACAATGTTCTATTGTCCTACAATGACATTTTTTATAATGAGTTTTAAATCAATTTATTGGATTATTTAAATGTCTTCATTGTCAACAAATCCTCCCTAAGTAGTTAATATGATTGACTTCAAACTGTATTTTTTTTAAATATTTTTCCATGTTATTAACATAATAATTGGTAAATAAATATATAACATTATTTTGTAGTATACCTTTGATATTTAATTACAAGATAGTGTAAAAAAAAACAATATAATTAACAATGTAGTGAATATAATTAATTAATAAATTTGAAAGTAAGGAATCTTTGCATTATAGAAAATATAGACAATATAACTAATGAAATTATATCTCTTTTTAAATTTTTTTGATAATGAATATATTTTTTTAATAAAGGCATTATAAACATTGAATTATAAATTAAAGAAATGCACATGTATTTTTTTTTGTTGCAACTACTAATTTGTTTAATTTAATAAGAGTAATAAAGTGGGGTACTTAATTTTGAATAATATACTCTAACATATTAATAGTTTATTTAACTGTATAAGTTCAACAATATGCCAACTTTGGTTGGGATGAGGTTCTAACCTAAGACCTTTCTTATATAAATTAATGGGTAAGTTAAAAGTTAACAGAATATTAACGGAAAAGAGAATATTTAACGAAAAATTTAACGAATAATCATATAATTAAGGATAAATTAGGAAATCTTAAGAAAAAATATAAATCTAAACAATCTTAACCATCCATTTGATTTAATAATTTGACCATCATTTTTTCTACTCATTATAGGCCTAACTTTCTTTGGCTCTTATTAGTGTAGTGATAGTTTTAATTTCAATTGGTGTTAGTCTATTTTTGTTCAGATTGATGTTGGTTTACTCTTACTATTGCCGAATCATGTTTGAGTTTTAACTTTTAATTGCATGATGAATGATCACGAAAATTTAACTCTATTTCAAACATAGAAAGATGAAAATGCACTTGGATTACACGATCAATTGATGAAAATATTAATGGTGGACTAAAAGTGAAACATTTTAAATAACAGTGGTCGCAATGTAGCAAAATTAATTAAAATGAACTAAAATTGGACACACCCCTATAACAATAGGACCAAAAATGAAATTCACTCTGACAAATGTTATGTATTATACAATCATATAAGAAAATGTGTCCAATTAGAGTTTAAATTTACTCATACTCATACAAAATTTAAATTTTATATTTTTTTTCTTTATTTCTAAATATAATTCTCTTAGTTATTATGCATATAATTGGAGTTATAATATATACGATATACAATTAGGAATAAATTAATTTAATTATATATATTTTCTCTATAATTTTTTTTAAATGTGTACATGATTATAGACTATATTATCTATGCAAAATTTTAATTTTAATTTTGTACGCTATATATGAAATAGATATTTAACAAATATATGAAAGTCCAACTATATTATTATATTGTATATCTTAACATCTTATATAATTTTTAAATTATTATTTGAATTAATTAATAACATAATTTCTTTCGTAAACTAAACGGGTAAAACACTAGTTGAAATCAAAATAAGTAGCAACTATTCTAATCTCAGAACCATTTCCTTATGGTTTTGGCTCCAATTCCTTTAACAACAACGATAACAACATCAACAATAATAATAACAATAACAATAAAAATAATAATTTTGAACCTCAACTATAATAATTTATGACATGATTGTATAAAATTTTTATAATCACTATTCACTAGTTATTTATAAATATCAAAAATTAATTTAAAAACAATATTATGTGGATCAATACAAATTCTAACAAAATATTTTACCATATGATGTAACTATACCATTTTATAATAAAATTGAGTAAACTATTAATAAATATGAATAAATTATTTCACATATCATATTGTTAGAGAAATACTTGACAGAAAATAATGTAGTATGTAACATTTGTGAAAAAAAGGTCAAATTTTCTAAGTAAGAAAATGGTGCAATTGAATCCATTAATTGAAAAAAACTTCATAAAAATCACTTAAATTGACAAAAAGATGCAGTTACACTCAATTGAGTTTGTAATGTTTACATAGATCTAATTTGGGATCAAATAATATCATGCAATAATTTCCTTAAATACATGGCGTGTTTTTGCAATTGTCGTTGATATGACAAACACGAATGTTGAAATCAAATAACGTGACACCGTAGTTCTCCCAAACAATTTGCTAACCATGCTCTATGTTTAAGGCACCAAACTGAAGGGTGACATATCTCAACAAGATTTAGTGACTTACCATATTCTTGTCGACTGAAACAAATAACGCTTCCCACAAAAGAAAGCAACAGTGCGGAAGAAAGTGGGTAGAAATTTTCTAGCTTTCTTGTGATACCCGAGATTTTCTGCTCCCAATGTTACCCCGTTTGAACTCCAATGTTATCTCTATTCCTTCTTCAATGTTCATTTGGTCCTTAAACCATGTTCATTTGATCCTATCCCCATGTTCATGTTCATTTGAGTTATAAACCACATTCGTTTGGACCAATTAATTATTATGATATCTTAGTATAGTTTCATAATTGTGTGTGTGTGTGTATAGGGCCATAATCAGGTTTGGTCACCCCTTAACGTGCGGCCAGTGCGGCCGCACCACTTTGTATACGAATATACACCACTCAATGTTAGAAAATGCACCACAAAAATATGCATCATTAAGTACGCATCACCAAAAAATACACCACTATGTATGCAAATATACACCACACAGTGTTAGCAAATGCACCATTAAGGGCAGGGGAGTTATGGTGCATTATTTTTTATGTGTGGTGTGTTTTTTGGTGTTTTTATGTATTTTCATTGTGGTACATTTTCTAACATTGAGTGGTGCGAACCGCACCGACTGCACGGGAAGGCGCGGCCACATTTGAACAGATATATATATATATATATATATATATATATATATATATATATATATATATATATATATATATATATATATATATATTGCAAGTTCATATGTTTGGAATTAGTATGAATAAGTGTAGTACTTGAGTTTGTGTGTGCATGTGTGTGTGTGTTTGTAAATTTTTTTGGTTGATTTGATACTAATCTTGGAGTACCCACTACTGCCTTTTCATCACAATGCATGTAATTAAATAGTTTTGCCACTTTGTGCATAAACATTTTAAAATATTAGCTACATCCTATATACCAATTATTTTTATTGTCAAGATCAATGTTTGATTTTGTCTTTAATCCAAACAAATTGATTGTAGAAAATGAGATGAATTGTAAATTTATATTACTTCTAATATATTTAAAGTCAAGAGACCTAAATTGTCCAAATTAAAAGTCGATGACTACTTTTAGAAAGTCAACATAGTCGGAGGACCATTGTTGGAATTAACTCAAAGAAAAATTGACATTTCTTCAGAATATGCTAGAAAAATGGAAAATAGATTAATGTACAATAACGACGTCGCATGAACTAAGCGGACATTATTAACGTGACGTCGCCACGTTGGAGCACCGGGGGCCATCAGTTTAGTTCCTTTCTCGTATTTTCTTATGTTATTCTTTCTTTCTTCCCCGATCACGGAAGATGAACGGGTTATCGTAGAAAGTAGGATGATGAAGAAGAACGTTCTGATGCTAGCGAGATCGCTCGGGAATACGAGGAATAATACCTCAATCGGAATTCTGAAAATTGGTCATGGCATTGTAGGATCAAGGCTTCGGCGCTGGATTTCTTCCGCCGCTGCTGACGGCAACGGCAAGAAGTTCGCCGCTTTGTGGGGAAACGGCGATTTCGGGAGGCTGGGACACGGCAGCATTGAATCACAGTGGACTCCTAAACCTTTGCTACCTTCCGCTTTTCATAATCAGAGCCTCCGCGACATCGCTTGTGGCGGTGCTCACACTCTTTTCCTCACGGGTTCGTTAGATCCCTCAACTTGATTTTCTTATGATTTATGTGAATTTTATGTGTACAGGAGTACTTGATTGTTTGAATCGAAGCTGAAATCCATTCTCTATGTTGTTTTCTGGTTTCCTTTCTCTGGGAGAGACTTATATCTCTATGCTGATCAACCTCATTATTCCCTAAACTTCTTTTGACTCGTTTTTGAGGACTGATTTTCTTGAAGGGTTTACATAAACTTTAACTGCATCATTGAATGCTTTGGAACACAATTTCTTCTTTTACTTTTGTTGTCTGGCCGTCTTTTTGGCCTTTCTCCTTGAAAGTCCTCTTCTTCTTTTAAGTGTACACTGGGCCATGCTTTCATGCTCTTATGTTCAACTCTGAACACCACTGTTGATATATTCCATATTGCCTTTGAATTAAACATTGTCTAGTGCATTTGTAAGGGAGATACTCATAAACTAATCATCCTCTTTTGACAGAAAATGGCAGTGTTTATGCTTGTGGTCTCAATGATTTTGGACAGCTAGGCATTTCAGATGATAAAAGTTATACTACAGTACGAGCTATCTTGTCCTGTCTTTTTCTTCTCTTTCATTCTTTTGGGGCTGGGGAGGTGGTTGTCCTTTCATAAGGGAGGTGTGCTACTTTAGTTATGGTTAAATGCTAAAAAATCAGTCTTTTTGTTGTAGTTTCTTCTATTAGTTTTGGTTTTTGATACAAATCAAGCAGGAAAGGAAAGTAATTCTTTTGGGGCTGGGGAAGTGTTTGTCCTTTTATAAGGGAGGTGTGCTACTTTAGTTATGGTTAAATGCTAAAAAATCAGTCTTTTTCTTGTAGTTTCTTCTGTTAGTGTTGGTTTTTGATATAAATCAAGCAGGAAAGGAAAGTAATCAATTAATCATTCTAGTGGCAGAATTCAAGGAAGCATAGAATAAGGGATTGACTTATTATATAAATCCTTGCTTATTTTATGGAGCGGATAATTAGGGATTGACTTATTATATAAATCCTTGCTTATTTTATGGAGCGGATAATTAGGGATTGACTAATCATGTAATCAGTAATTGATGCTCCTACCTTATTTTACATATAGTAATAGACTATAAATAGGGATCATCTCTTAGAATAGAGGGCATCCAATCATTTATTCTAAGTTTATAGCTATAGCAGCTGGACAAGAGCCTGAAACTCTTGTTGGAGGTTGTCTTAGTGACAGCCATGTGCCTCTTTCCCATTCAATAAAACCATTTTATCTTTCTTTTCTTTTTCCCTGTTCTTTACTCTAACAAATTGGTCCAACCTGCCGGAGATTGACGAACACACGAATGGATTCTTGTGTAGAGGCATTAGAGAAGAATCAGGATGAGATGCATACCGAATTAACAGCGCTGAATGGAAAGTTTGCAGCAATTTTAACTTCCATCGCTAAACTAACCAAGGTACCACCTTGTGGCTGCATAGTAATGGGCATGACATATCTAGTCTTGTCACCAAGGTTGGCTCCAAGATTGAATCCCTGATAGAAAAATCCAACGCCACCAAACTACCTCTCTACCCCACCACCACAAGTGGCCCCCAACTCACTACCATGAGGATTCAAGTTCCTAACTTCAATGGGATTGATATGAGTGACTGTCTTGCTCAAGAAGAGCATTCCCTTGCTATCCAACAAACACGTGAAGAATTGAAGGGCACAACAACCTTTGTTAGTAAGGAAGGACCAACATTCCAGGTGTCGCAACAACAAACCCCAACACTGAACTTTAAAGTGGGACTCATGGACAAATTCAATAGTGATATCTCCACCCCTCTTGTTGAACAACCGATTGTTCTTCACCAAGTCGGCACTATGGATGAATTTGTTAATGAATATCAAGCACATGTCTATGTCATCCATTCACCACCAAGGCTCTTGCCAACCTTTTCTGCCAAGCTACTCTTGTTCAATCTAGATCGCGCTCAACATTGTTGTGGCAAAATGGCCCAAGCGAAAAGGTGTTACTTAGGGTGTGTTTGGAAAGTAGGAAAATGACTTCTGGAAAATGTTTTCTGGAAAATGAGTTATTTTCCAAAAAATAAGTTCATTTTCAGTGTTTGGTTGCATTTTGGAAAACTATGTTTGTGTGTTTGGTTCATTTTTTGGAAAATGATTAGAATTGTATAATTATATATTTTAATTATTTTATTTAGAATATTAAAATATTTATAATATTATTAAAAATAATATTATAGAAAATATTTATTTAAAAAAAAAAACATCACCCTCTGGTTTCCGCCGGCGGAAACCAGACTGGTTTCCGCCGGCGGAAACCAGACCAGATCTGTTTTCGATCTGCTCTGCTTTCCCGCCGGAAACCAGAGCAGGACTTTGGTTTCCGGCGGCCGGAAACCAAAGTTTGTGTTCTGGTTGTTGTTCGTCATTTTCCTGGGCGGAAAATGACTTCCGCATTTTTTAGGCGGAAGTCATTTTCCGCCAAATGGGGGTGATTTGCCCCAGTCAACGGAAATCATTTTCCGTTGACTGTGTTTTCCAAGCCTTGCCAAACACTGAAAACCTGGAAAATGATTTCCGGAAATCATTTTCCGGGTTTCCAAACACACCCTTAGAGTTTGCTAAGGGTAATAATGTCCTGCTTAAGCTCCAGCCTCATTGCCACTCTATAGTCCAATGTCATATCAATGCAATGTTAGCACCATGGTATTATGGGCCTTTTAGAATTTTGAAAAAATTGTGCAATGGCCTACAAACGTGCACTGCCACCCACGTTTAGAGTATACCATGTTTTTCTTGGGTTACAACTCAAGCATGTATACGACACCATGTTTTGCACTCTAGCCTTGAGAAGAAGGCTGTTTCATTAGCGGTCGGTAATGATACAAATAGGTGTTTCAATCACTTTCCTTTCCTGCTTGATTTGTATCAGTTTTGAACTTTTAATGATACCATAGTATCCATTTTCATCTATCCCATTTAATTATTAGCCAATTATCTCAAATTAATCTTTTGAGTAAAATAGCCTAGTCTGCCCAGATGTAATTAATCAACATATTTTATTAGTTAAATTGGAATGAAATTGCTATTGCAGGAACCAGTTCGTGTTGCGGCACTTCCCAAAGACATTATAAAAATTTCTGCGGGTTATCATCATTCTTGTGCTATCACAGGTTTGTTATAAATTACCAACGAGGATGTATTATATACATATATTTCATAGTTTAGACCATTTAGTAAAACATTCCTGTTATCACAGTATTCTCAAAAAACTGTAGTGGGCATGGATGATTTTATTCACATCTTAAACTCTTTACAGAGTTGATACTTGTTGAAATCTTTTGTAAGGACCAACTTTGTGTTGATTTTTCTCTTGTCTGGATAATATAACCTTATCAAGAGAAAAGGGGGAAAATTATAAGAGAAACTGTGTTCTTTAAAAATTCAAAAAACCATTGCTCAGTGGTGGAGAGTAGTTAACCTCACGTTATTCTGTTAATTAGCTTATGGTTTTTATTTGCTTATCAACATAATGCATCTATGTCTTGGCTTATATTTTTCTTTAGAGATGGGGTTTTGCTTGGTATTTTTCCTTAGCTTTATTCATCTCTGTAAAAATCAGTCATTTCTGAATTCTTTGCAGTTGCATTTCTGTTTTATGCTTGTGATATTTATTCTTTTATGTTGCAGTTGATGGTGAACTATATATGTGGGGAAAGAACTCAAATGGACAGCTTGGCCTCGGAAAAAGTAATAGTTTCACTTTTATAATTTTACTCCTTAGGTTGAATTAGACTTGCTTATCCTTTATAAGTGATTCTTACTGCTGCTATAAAATTTAATAGCAGATATCATGACTTTGATAATACTAATAAAAATGTATCAATCGTGAAATAGTTTAACTTGTTGTCTCTTTACTGTGATTGTCTTCAGAAGCTGATAAAGTAGTTTCAGTTCCTAGAAAAGTTGAAAGTTTGAATGGACTAGCTATAAAAACAGCTTCCTTGGGCTTTGAGCACTCAATTGCTGTTACAGGTATGAGATTTAATTCTTGGCATCATGAACATGAAGAAGCACCCTTATTTCAGTATGTTATTGATTTCACTTTAATTAAAAATACAGAAAATTAGTGCAGAATTTGTATCTTTTTTCTTTAGCAGATAACGGTGAGGCCTTGAGTTGGGGTGGGGGAGGCTCTGGACGACTTGGTCATGGACTTCATTCAGGAATTTCAGGAGTATTAAAAAGTAACAGGTCCATTCTGATGGTTGAAAATATTCTAGCATGTTACTTGAAGGCAACACTTGGTTTCCAGTTTTTAGTAATTGGATCATGCCTGCTTCTCTAACATGAGAACTTCTTGTATACTGGCTTACCAAAATTTGTCAGCTCACTCTTAACTTGCAGGACTCCTTACCATCAGAAAAAATGTCTTCTCTAATGAAGTATTGTACATGGTTAAATGTGTTTCCTTTTTATCTTCCTTTGCATTCTACAGCTTGCAGAATAAAGAAAGTTCACTCCTTGTTGATTTGTGATCTTTTGACAATGAAACACATATTGGGGGTGTTTGGTTCAAGGGTTTCAAGCTCCCCTATGGGATTTGAATCTAAAACCATTTTTGTTTGCTTACTTTTAGTATTCTGGAATGGCATTTTAGTCTATACGGAATGACTTTTGGCATTGCCGCAGTACCATTGCCATCCATGGGTTTCAACTCAGGAATGAAAACTAGGTAGAAAAAGGATTTAAAAAAAAAAACAAAAAACAAAGAACTGTTCTCCAATCGACAATAAGCTCCAATCTTCATTCTCCTCCACTGTGGGCAGACTTTTACAGCATCATCATTGAAGAAAAATATATAATTATAAATATATAACCTTTGTTACAATAATATTTATGCATATATTTAGAATTTTACTTATTTGATTTTGAATGTGTTCAATTAATTGTAATTATTTTGAACTTGACCAATTTGTTATAATTTCGTGAACCTATTATAGATTATACTAGCAATAATTTACTTCTAAAAATATTGAGGAGAACAAAGCTATATGTCTACATATATTTATACATATAAAACTACATATACACATATATACATAGTATTACAAAAAATAAAACTAAAAAGAATGGGGCACCCAGGGTCCCCACCCGCCACCCCCTAGCTCTGCCACTGCTTCTCCATCACCATCATTTCAATCTCCAAAGGTTGGTGATTAGGGTTTGGACATCTGGATGAGTAGGCTGCAGGGAAGAACAAAGAAAGAATGAAAAATATGAAAATTTTTAGAACTTTAAAATTTGTTATGGATTTCGATCTGATTTATATATCAAATAGGCATGTTACTTTTACTAAAACTAATTCCAATTTCATAAGTATTTAGTTCTGAATCTGACTCCCATATTTGAACCAAACACCAGCACTGATCCTTTGTCATAATGCTTGACTAGAGAGGATGTTGCTTGATGCTTGCTATTGCTTAACAGTTTATAAATGGAGAAAAATACATGTCCATACAATACTAATAGTAATGCCATAGTTGGAGCGTTGAATATAACTAGAAGTTTGAATTTGGAATTGTTTGGTGGTATTATATTATCACTCTACTGTAAGTTTAATTTTGATGCTAATATTGTGGGCTGGTAGAATGTATGCCACTATGCCCTTGTAATTTTAGAGTATAAAAATGAAGGTAGAATTTTATTTTTGCCTATTGGTAGGAAACAGAGAGGAGTACAACCTCTGATCCTGGATAGGAATGAACTGATACAGGAAAGAAAAAATGCTGAACAATATCCCCTTCTGTTTCTTCTTCTTTAACTGTCCTTTTCTAGTTTCTTCTGCTAAGATAATTCATTATCAGAGTACTCTGAAAGTACAGTTCTCTCTCACTTCCAATTGCAAATTCCAAATCCAAAATTTTCTCTGGATATTTTATACCATCAATTTACTTACTCTGACATAAATTATGAGTTTGTTAGTGAGGCACAGACAAGAAACCCTGTAGCTGTATTTGTTTAAAAACATCTTGAATTTAGCCTATATACATTAAAAGATATATCTCCATATGTTTCTTGATGAACTCTCATGCAATTGATGGTTATGTTAGCTCTGCATATACTCTGCAGAGTATTGTTTCATACCTAATTATTTAATCTTTTGTTGCCTTTGAATGCAGTGAATATACACCAAGGCTTATTAAGACACTTGATAGTGTGAAGGTATAGTAAGCCCTATACCATCTAATGATCTGATGCCTTTTATTCATTCAAATTTCCCTTCCAGATCAGTAAATGCTTAGTATCAGCTGTTCATTTGATTCTCTTGGCAACATCGCTCTTCTCTAAATAGGTTAAAGAAGCTGCTGCTGGGATGCTGCATTCTGCCTGCATATGTGGTAATTCATTGATTCTCTTCTGAACAATCAACTAAAATACTTAAATATTTGGGGAAGTATTTCATTATGTTGCTCAATTTTATTGATTAACCTTGTTATAATTTCACAGAGAATGGATGTGTATATACTTTTGGTCAAAGAGCAAAGGAGAAATTTGTAAATCTCTAGAAACTAAGAGCTGTAATTTTACACTTCTGATTTTAGGTATTAGGTGTATCATTCACTTTAACTTTTGGCTACCATCCAGCTGAACTGTGCTTTATTAAAAAATGTAGGGCTTTGGGGATGCTAACTATGATATGGTACCATCTATGATCTGTGAGTTACCATTTTCTGAAACAATTGCATGTGGCGGTTATCACACATGTGTTGTTACAAGTAAGAACCTTTTTTTTTTGGGTCTATCAATGCCTCTGACATTAATCTGAAAGAATCAAATTTATTTTGAAGTCCATAGAATCCAAAAATCAGAATATGTAGTCTTTATACAAAAAGCTAATAATGCTCTGCAGAAGTACCCACCTGATGGATGTCTGATTAACTCTCAAGAATGCCTAGAAAATGAGCCAACACGTTTTACTCTTCTTCTATTGATTTAACTTTTAAGTAGTTTTTCTTCATAGATTCCTTGTTGCTGTTTCCTTCCTCAACAATAAAATTTATATTTTTCTGTATTAAGAATAAAAAAGAAAAAAAAATCATCTTGTTATGAAGAGAGTTTCTTGGAGTACTTATTTTGTTCTGAGAGGTATATATCATTTAGCACTTCCATTACCCATGATTCTGATTTGCTCACTCTTTATTGTAGGTGGTGGAGAGCTGTATACATGGGGCTCTAATGAAAATGGTTGTCTTGGAACTGGGTATGGGAAAAATATTTTCTTTGTGTCAGAAATTGAACTTAGCATATGCTACTCACATTTATTACATTTGTTCATTATCTCCTAATTAGTTTATATTTACCTATATTTGCACCAGTTGTACAGATGTTACTCATTCACCTGAAAGAGTCCAAGGTCCATTATTGAGAGATCCTGTTTCCAAGGTCTGTTATGCAAACTACTTTATATTGTCGTTGGTAACTACAAAATTTGTAATCAGAAGTCAGAACCCATAATCATATCATGCTTTACCTCTTCTTACTGTCAAATATTACAGACTGTTTTCCTTTATGGTTGATTGGTACCTATCTCATTTTGCCTGGTCTTCCCATTATCCTTTTCTGCTTCATCTTATAATGAAACTGTGGGTAGGGATGGATAATCAGCTTCATTGATTGATTAACATCAATGTTGAAATTGTATGATTCTGCTATATCAATCAGCACTTCAGCAGCTGTTGATTTGTTTCTTAAGACATGAATCCTCATCAGGTCAGAATGCTAGTTCCAATATTGGAACTTCTATCATGAGAGGTTCTTTGATTTTTTCTACCTCATTTTCCATGTGAACAATGCAACAAGATTTCCTGGGTCATTGGTTCCCAGGGTAGATAGTTTCTTTTGGAGTTTGTCATCCTAGAAAGGAGTAAGAGCTTATATATCTACCAGGATCTCTGTAGACAAACATTTACAACAAAATAAGAAATTCCCTGGGTCATTGGTTCCCAGGGTAGATAGTTTCTTTTGGAGTTTGTCATCCTAGAAAGGAGTAAGAGCTTATATATCTACCAGGATCTCTGTAGACAAACATTTACAACAAAATAAGAAATTCCTTAACCCTATAGAGCATGGATCCCCTTTTGTTATATATAGCATGCTCAAATGTGAGGAGTGTATTTGTGCATGAACTTAGTTTTAAAATCCAAGGGAGAATCTAGATGAATCTTAATCGCATACTTAGGTGTGGTCATCCTGTCATGCAACCAAAGAAATATATATCTGTAAAATTGTAAATGTTTTGTGTGACTATAGATCTCACATGATTCATATTTGACAGGTATCTTGTGGTTGGAAACACACGGCAGCAATTTCTGGTAATGCTATTATATTCATGAATAGAAATTGCTACTTCAAATCTAGATTATTTTATTTATCTTTAGAGTATCAAATATTTTTGTTTCAATATAATAGGAACACTCTCAAAATAAAAACTGGAAATATTTCTATTTCCATGGCTCAGCTCCTTTATTTTCAGTTCAGTTCTCATTCTTTGCAAATTGCTCTTCCAATTAATTGAAACCTTCTGCGGTCAAGTTTCTACATCAATTATCAATTGATTTTTCAGTTCATGGTTTCTTATAAATACTCTTTCCAATTTTATTTCATTTTTTTGGCGATAAGTGAGCGGCTTAAGTATCTGATTACCAGGAGGCAATGTTTATACATGGGGATGGGGAGGTTCCCATGGGACATTTTCTGAAGATGGGCATTCTTCGGGTGGACAATTGGTACACTTCACAGACTTTCAAACAATGCTACATACATTTTACTTATTCTATACTCTTCTATATAATAAAGCACGAAATGTTATGAGCATTACAAACTTGCTAAAAAAGACAGTAATTGACAGCATGCATACAAACTTGCTAAAAAAGACAGTAATTGACAGCATGCAGTATTGGATGTCTGACACCCTATATCCTGCGAATCTTGGGTATTCAATTTGCTAAATTTTATCTCCTGTTGTATTTAAGGGTCATTTGGTTAGCAGGACACAGAAGGGATAAATGCACACACAACATTAGAAAGCAGAGTGAATATCTCATCTGATGAATTCCCCCCTTGTCCCCAATGGCTGAATTTGTGCCATTTAGTTTAGGCCCAGGGGGGCAGTATGTATCTTCCATGAGATGCAAATTTTTTGGTCTCTTTTTCGCTAGAAAACTAGGAAATGTTGGGAATTGGGGGTTCCAAACCGAACCGAATTCCGAACCAAAACTGAACTGAACTATGATGTTAAACCGAATGGTTTTATTTTTTCAAAATCAAACTGAAATCGAAAAAATCGAACCGAATACCAAAACGCCCACCCCAAATGCAACACCACCTGATAGGGATTGTGGACTGTCTGTCAGTCTCCCTTGTCCCAAATCTACTGCCACTTAAACATTAGAAAGCAGAGTGGGTAGAAGAAGCATAAAATGCATATGACTGGGACCTACATTGCAAACAAAGCGACCACCATGCTAGATTTTATATACACACATATTGTCTGTGCACTTGCCTTGGACTGAACAAGTCTTTGTTATGCAGGGCCTAGGAAACGATGTTGACCACATAGAGCCTACAATGGTTAACTTTGAGATTGGGGCAAGAGCATTGCAAATATCTTGTGGATTCAATCATACAGGTGCTATAGTTGAATATACATGAATAACACACCATTCTTATTACAAGTCTTAGAGAAACAGGTTTGAAGAGTGCCGATCATATTGATATTAATAGTATACGGCGTAACTGTTATCATTAACGACATTAAGTGTGGCAGACATTTATGGCAATGTATCGTCTCATCCAGGGAAGTAAATTGTGGCTGCATTTTAGCATCCAATAATGGCTCTCAAGTCTCATCAAATCTTACAACTTTTTTAAGGCAAATTTTCTTGAGACTGTTTCGAGTGTCAGATCAGAAAATTTTGTGTCTTATAATATATATTTCTTTTTTGCAAAACAATAACCTCAACTTTAACTGTCCGCCCAAAATACTCCTATATTATTCTATACTATTAATAAAAACAATATCCTCAACTTTAATTACCCGCCCAAAATACTCCTATACTATAATGGCTTGCGTAATATTGTAAAATATATTTACACTTCCTATTCGTAATACAATTGTACATTAAAATATGGTAATACAATTCCTAACAAAATATATTTTTTCATACGTTCCTATTCGTAATACAATTTTAGATTAAAATTACTTATCGTAATAATACAGAACATATATTTTTCTGCAATGCAATCTATACTATTAATAAAAACAATACTCTCAACTTTAACTTCCCGCCCAAAATACTCATATACTATTAAGCCCCGCCCAAAATAATCATATACTATTAAGGTTTGCATTGTATTGTAAAATATAGTAATACAATTCCTATTCGCAATAGAATTGTACATTAAAATATGGTAATACAATTCTTAATAAAATATATTCTTCCAAACGTCCTGTTCGTTATACAATTCTAGATTAAAATTATTTATCGTAATAATACAGTACATATATTTCCATGCTATGCAATCTATATTATTAATAAAAACAATATCTTTAACTTAAACTTCTCGTCCAAAACATTCATATACTATTAAGGTTTGCGTAATATTGTAAAATATGATAATACAATTCCTAATCGTAATATAATTGTACATTAAAATATGGTAATAGAATTCCTAATAAAATATATTCCTCCATAAGTTCCTATTCGTAATACAATTCTAGATTAAAATTACTAATCGTAATAATACAGTACATATATTTTCTCTGCAATGCAATCTATACTATTAATAAAAACAATATCCTCAACGTTAACTTCCCGCACAAAACACTCATATACTATTAAGGTTTGCGTAATATTGAAAAATATGGTAATACAATTCCTATTCGTAATACAATTGTACATTAAAATATGGTGATACAATTCCTCCCGCCCAAAACACTCCTATACTATTAAGGTTTGGATTATAAAAAATAAAAAACAAACAAAAAACAAAAAAAAAAAACCATATGGTTGATGTTACGAAAATTTGGCATAACTCAACCCGCAAAGCCAATTTGAACGACATTCGTGTCAACACAGCACACACGAGTCAAGCTTTTTGAAGTTCATTTTGGGATTTGATTGCACCCCCTTCCCCTTGCGCACGAAAGAGAGCCTCTATACTATACAATTCAATATGCCTTAAAAAGACTCTTGTATAAGTAGTTGTGCAAACCCACTTCCCAAACCAATGTGGGACCAAATCTACTTGAAAGCTTTTTCTCTCCATTTTTCTAACTCAAATGGGTCAACTTTGAGAACCAATTTCTCATTCACCCATTATCCGTTTTAAGCGTACAATATATCAATCTTTTCGTCTAAATATGAATAACCCGAATCCACTTTGACCCGACCCAAATCGAAAGTGTACCCCACATATATTTGTACCACAATATAGCCACTAAAATGTCATTTTATGTTATTTTTTCAACAGTTATTTGTCTAGAGAATATCAACGCTCTACTGTCAACCAACAATCACTCAACTGATTATCCTATTACTCCAAGGTAAATTTTTCTCTAATATAGTTATACTTACTGAATATCAAAATATAAGTGTACCTCAAGATCTTGCAATAACTAACCGAAAAGTAATTATATTAATGATATACGGAGTATAATGCAATGCAAATTATCTATATATTGCATTTATACACTTATTTTAGAACACTGAATTTTGTGATATTTGTTGCATGCAAGGAAGACTCATACTATAGTTTATTTGTCGATTCATATATGTTATAAATCATAATATCATAAGAAACGGATATTTTGATGAAATATGAACCATGAGTAGTTCCCCAATCAACGGTTATGGACATCACATTTCAACAGTTTGGATGGACACATTCCAAAAAGCCATACACTCCATTTGGTAATCTAGAGTGAAGTTTGGATTAACAGTTTAGATATATGATTCATACATTCTGATAAATTTTTTTTATTGCCTGATGCCAGTATGATGATTTGAATTTTGAGAGCATAGAAACAAGCTCGAAACATGCTTATATGCTTGAATGGTCTTACCTCAAAGTTACTACCCAGTATCACACAATGCTTTATGCCTTTATGTTAGACTCAAGGTTACTAACTTCTCACAATAGTCAGAGACTTGCTTTATATGTATGAAATATTGACAAAAAAAATTAGGCTTTAGATGTGAGTTTTACTTATATATACCTGGGAATCTGAAACATTTTGAAATTTATTGATTGGTCAAATTAATATGTTTTACAGTTTGACTATCAAAACTAATTTTATGGAAAAAATCACAGAATATATACATGTAGATTATAAAATTAAAATTTCACTGTCAATATTGTTATGACTTAATGCTTTGATTACATTAAAAGTGATCCGCTCAAGATATGGCACGCTTGACGAGTCGTAGTTGGAAGGTCAGTGATCCGCTCGCCGACTTTAGATGTCGTTGATCAAATTAATCAGTACATGTGCGACATGAATATTACAAAATGACGAACATATTTAAGTTGTAATTCTTTGTGTAAGACAGAACCAGACGGTGAAAGTCTATTAGAAGTACACACTCCAAAATTCTTAAAAAATAGTTTGAGATTGTATGGTTTTCTTAATCATTCATTGCGGAAGATAGACCATTCTCTTGGTCTTTATAACGGTATGCGACTCATCATAACAAGATTGACAGATCACATTGTTGAAGCAAAAATAGTTAATGGGACACATAAAGAAACCAAAGTTCTTATCCCTCGAATGTCTCTCACCCTTTCTGAAACGAGATTACCCTTCAAGTTCTAATATAAATAATTCCCATTGATGCTTGCATATGCCATGACTATCAACAAAAGTCAAGGTCGAACACTAACTCACGTTGGGTTATTGCTGAAAAAACCAGTTTTTAATCACAGTCAATTGTACATGGCTTTCTCCCGAGTCACCCATCCTGATAGCCTGAAAGTGTTAATTAGTTCTAGACGAGGATGGACAAGATTGTGTTGCTACTACAGATGTTGTCTACAAAGACGTTTTCAATAATGTGTAAATACAATCGGTGATACTATGTTTTTTTTTTCAAGATGGAAAAATTGCTATATATCTACACAAAAATATATCTTCCATACATATGAGTTAGAATAGCAATTGATTCTCATAACTGAGTTACTAGAGAACGCGCATATTTGCCCAATTTATAAAAATCCTAAACAATGATATAAAAAATCTCTAAAGTTCCAGCACCGCATGCGTACATTTACACATTAGCTATTAATTAAGCAATTATTTGCTGGAATTCAAACAAGGATAACATCAGAAAACATAATGCATCATATGGGTACTAGCAGCATCAATAATAATAATAATAATAATAATAATAATAATAATAATAATAATAATAACAACAACAACAGCAAATAATAAGAACAACAGCAACAGCAGCAGCAACAACAACAACAATAATAATAATAATAATTATAATAATGGACCATTGTCCCAATTGAATTCTCAACTAACCCAATAAACTATATTGTTTTTATGGGAGCGTATACATATTGTTGCATACACCTTAGCTCTCATTGGTTCCTACAATTCTTGTAAAAATAATTAACATTAACATTAACACTAAAATAATGCCAACTATCATAACCAGCATAATGGATGCACATTTTAGACTTCTACGCATATTTTTCATTTTACTATCTTTCTCTCGTTGTACACTTTTCAACTTGAATTTTAACTTTCATATTTCTTCTTCATTCTTGATAATCCTCCTCAATAGCCCAGGTATAATCTTCTTTGACCTAGGACACATTGGGGATCATACCACTTCATAAACACATAGGTTGGTCCATCCTTGAAAAAAAAAAGAAGAAAATAAAACCATTTCAAAATTAATGGAATTCATTATAATATTTCATACAAAATAGTACATTACAATGAATTTAATGTTGCTTATTCGTGAAGTTAGTTATATTATAAAATATCACTATAATTATTTGGCAAATTATATAATGTACCAAGATCATCTACTTTGTCCTACCAAAAAAATCATCTACTCTGCATTGTAGACTTTGGTCAAAAAATATATAACATTCAAATTTTGTATTTGAAGTTGACAGTTTTTGAACTTGTAGCTATCATATTATATGTTAGCAATTATGAAGTTATTTGTTTACATGTACAGAAATGGTTCCCTGTACGTACACGATGTATTATATTCACTGAAAGTACATAATTTTTGTACCAAGATTCACAATGTAATATGAACCTTAATCCATGATATAACCAGGGGTGTCAGAATTTTCTTTCAGTGGAGGCAAAGAAGTGAAAGTAAAATGAATTAAAAAATGTTCAAATACAAAATTCGAATACAAAATATCAAATAAAAAATACATTAAAAATTAAAATACAAGCTAAGATTTATGATGAACTACGTGCAAATGTATTTTTTTGTCTACTTTCTTTTAGTATATAATGCAAAGAAAACTAGTTGTCTTAATACAATAAATTTGATAGTGCGTGTGTTTTGCGTGCATGCACTTTACATGTATGATATAAATGACCCCATTTATCAATATTCTTGCATTTAATCAGGCGGTGGAGGTAGAGGCGGACCAGGCAATGACAAGGCAAAGGTGCAATCGCGCCGAGCAGAGAACGTTTAGGGAATTTAAGGAAATTGCGCAGATCAAATGAAATTATATATACATATATATATACTACGTGCAAATGTATTTTTTTTCTACTTTCTTTTAGTCTATAATGCAAAGAAAACTAGTTGTCTTAATACAATAAATTTGATAGTGCGTGTGTTTTGCGTGCATGCACTTTACATGTATGATATAAAAAAATGACCCCATTTATCAATATTCTTGCATTTAATCAGGCGGTGGAGGTAGAGGCGGACCAGGCAATGATAAGGCAAAGGTGCAATCGCGCCAAGCAGAGAACGTTTAGGGAATTTAAGGAAATTGCGCAGATCAAATGAAATTATATATACATATATATACTACGTGTAGACCTGGCAATTCGTGTAGACGGGTTCGTTAACGGGTCGACACGATAACGACACGAACACGATAAGGCTAAACACGAACACGACATGTTAAGGTTAACGGGTTCAAAATTGTAACACGTACACGAACACGAATTGTTAACGGGTTAAACGGGTTGACACGATAGACACGTTTTGTTAACGGGTTTCGGATCGTGTCAACACGATATGACACGAAACCCGTTTAAACCCGCTAAATCTATTGATATATTAAAAACTAAAATTTAAAGTTAAATTATATAAAAAAAAAAATAAAACATACAATCCAATCCATCAAACAAACTAAAAAAAATAGTATTCAATTTATAACATTCATAAAATTATAAAATAACATCCAAAAATCATAATTAAAGAAGTTCATACTAGTTTTAAGAATAAAATTGAACACAATAAACATTCAAATTTCATATTGTCGAACATCAATAATTGGTGTATGATCTTGGCCTAATGTAGTAAATTCATTCTTAATCATGTTCATGATATATTTTGTAAAGACAATGGTTCTTACCTAAATGACAATGGTTCTTAGCGGGTTCTAAACGTGTCTGTATAAACGGGTTCGTGTAAACGGTTTAACACTATAATATTAACGGGTTAAACGGGTTCTTAATGGGTTTAACGGGTTGACCTGTTAAGACACGAAAACATAACGGGTTCTTAACGGGTCAACCCGTTAACGACCCGGGACATGTTAAGACTAAACACTAACCCGTTATTTTCGTGTCCGGTTTCGTGTCGTGTTAACGGGTCTTGTCGATAATTGCCAGGTCTAACTACGTGCAACTGTATTTTTTTGTCTACTTCTTTTAGTCTATAATGCAAAGAAAACTAGTTGTCTTAATACAATAAATTTGATAGTGCGTGTGTTTTGCGTGCATGCACTTTACATGTATGATATAAAAAATGACCCCATTTATTAATATTCTTGCATTTAATCAGGCGGTGGAGGTAGAGGCGGACCAGGCAATGACAAGGCAAAGGTGCAATCGCGCCGAGCAGAGAACGTTTAGGGAATTTAAGGAAATTGCGCAGATCAAATGAAATTTTATATATATATATAT
>CP025646.1:25607191-25619502 GCA_003576665.1 Ipomoea trifida
ACTTCGGTCCATGTGGTGACTTCGGACTTCGGTCCATGTGGTTGACTTCTGACTTCTGACTTGTGACATATGGTTTGACTTGGTTCGATGGTTGGTTTGGTTTTGGTTGGGAGGTTGGAGTTGGGAGATCGTTCTTGATGGATCGTTGTGAGTCCCTTGGTGTTATTTAGTTAATACTTTGTGGTTCTCGTTGAGTGGGATGTTCCCTTGGTTGTGTTCAGTTGGTATCTCATTTATGATTCGTTATTGCCTTATGCCTTTGTTGTTGAGAATTGGATTTATTTGATTGAGTCTTGGTTTGTAATTCGTTCAGTTTATCCTTGTTGAGTATCGATTTGCACTGTTGTACAGTTCGTTGGTGTTTATATTCTATATGGGTGTGTAAACCTATTTACAAGCTTATGTATATCTATATTTCCTTGCGGGTGTGAATGGTGGTTGCTTAGCATTCTTTTGCTAATGGTTCTTCGTGTGTTTTCCAGGTATGGAGTAGTTTCTCGCGAGCGCGTTAGAGCTTTCTCTATATGAGGATGATAGTCCTAGTTTGTGATTGTTTAGACTTGATGTTGTTGGGCCTGTGTGCCATTGAGACATTATGTTCCTTTTGTTAGAGATTTGAGTACTTGTGATTATGGATTCTATACCTTGAGGATTATTATTTCAGCTTTTATGATATGACAGTTTAGTTCGTTTCATGTT
This sequence comes from Ipomoea trifida, assembly GCA_003576665.1. Taxonomy (NCBI): domain Eukaryota; kingdom Viridiplantae; phylum Streptophyta; class Magnoliopsida; order Solanales; family Convolvulaceae; genus Ipomoea; species Ipomoea trifida. The sequence continues at coordinate 25,607,891 of CP025646.1, forward strand.
TTAGCCTGTGCATCTAGGCTATGTTTATACCTAGGTGTGGCATGACGCCCTTAAGTTTAAATTGCTTCCGCTATATCTGGTTTGTTGGTTGAGATTGGCAGCTTTTATGTTAAGTTTTTAGCTATCTCAGCCTGTGTGAGGTTGGGGTGTCACAATATATGTGGCTTCATTTAGCTTTTTGGTGGCAATGCATTGAAATTGCCATCTTGTGCAAGCTTCAGAGGAGATATTAATATCCTTCTTGTTGGAACACAGGGGAGGTTGAGTTTCTCTCTCTTTACATGTGTTTCGTATAGATGTTCTTGAAATTGGAATTTTGGTCTTAATCTGTGTTTATCTAGATCTGAGTTATAATTGAGAGAATATGAGAACTGAATTTTTGGCCCAAATGTTCTTTCTGTAGATTTGAGTATTTTTTTTTGCCTTTCCTTTTGTTTTAATTTGGTTCTTTTTTTTTTTGTGCGTAAGAGAAGCGAACACCCCAGTGAATTAAAAGATAAGCATAGCAGCGACTGTCTTGGCGTCGCGGTCCAGGATGCCTTTGATTTCATCGGGAGGGAGAGCCAATAATGTGGTTCCCCACCTGCCGTTGTGACCCATGTTGGCCAAGCGATCCGCGCAATGGTTCCCTTCCCTAAAGGTATGCGTGAGCTTGAAGTCGTGCAGTTGTCTTATCAATGATAAACAATCCATAATGAGGACGTCCGTTTCCGGTCTACCAGGAGCTTCTTTGTCGAGAGCCTAGACCATCGATAGGGAAACTGTTTCCGCCAGCAGCTTCATGAAACCCCGATTAGTAGCAATCTTCAGCCCTTCCCGTAGGCCCCAAACCTCTGCCGCAAAACTATTAGTGGTACAATTCTTCGTATAGAACCCCATCACCCACGAACCGTTGTGGTCGCGAAAGACACCGCCCGCGCTCGCCATGCCCATGCAGGAGGTGCGGGAGCCGTCCGTATTGAGCTTTAGGAAGCCTTGGGGAGGTGGAGACCAACTAACCCAAACTTGTTTTGCCATCATTGGACCCTGGTGTTTGAGTAAGATTTTCTATGCCTCCATTGCTTCAAAGGACGCCCGTCGTGCGATCTCACCAGCAGTAATGAGGTTTGTGTTGACGACAAACGCGTTCCTAGCCTTTCAGATGTTCCACATGAGATGGGGAAAGGTGGTGCCCCATTTGTTGGATTCCAGGTTCTTGCTGTCAAAAGAGCAGTTAGCCTCGATCCATATAATTAGCGGGATGTTGGAGTTGGCATTAAAGTCCTGAGGTGCGTTGGTCAGCCTCCAGCAATCCTCTACCACGGTGCAGCGTCAGAACAGGTGGTCTAAGGTTTCGTCCTCGTCACCGCATCTCGGACAGTCACCCTGGTTCGTCAAACCGCGTTTCTTCCTTTCGGCATTGATAAGGAGCCCGTTGTTGATGATCTTCCGTATGAACAACTTCACTCTCTCCGTGCACTTGATTCTCCAAATCCAGCCGTACGAACCTTCCTCATCTTGCTGACCTGTAATAAAAGAATAAGCAGATTTGACAGAGAAAGCACCAGTACCTGAGTGTGGCCACTAGGGCTGAGCAAAACCCGAAAAAACTGACGAACCCGACCGAACCGCCGGCTGAAAAGCAACTACCGAACCGGGCCGAACCCGACTAATAAAAATCGAACCGATGGACTGAAACGACGTCGGTTAAGTGGCTGCGGGTTGGATGGTCCAAAATTGCATCCGACCCGTCCGAATACCCGATCAAAACTAGGGTTAGATATGCTATGTATTATACGATGTCGTTTGGTGTTGTAGTATATATATATCCTTAGATAAGGATTGTGACTTCCGTATCTCCTCATTTGCGCAGTCGCGACTCATCCTAGGGTTTTCAGACCTCTCTGATTTCTCTCATTTCTCTGAGACTTTTCTCACTCTCTCAGACCTCAGTCGCGAATCGCGATCCCTCTCTGTTCTCGTTCTCGACTTCTCTAAGAGTCTGAGACTCTGAGTTCTCTCGTTCTCCGTTGGTGACTTCCACAGTTCCACCCGGTGGCCGTTGGTGACTTGGTTCTGTTCGAGTTCGACTGGTGGAAGCCCGACGCCCTACTGGTGCCTGTTGGAGACCGTTCGGCTGTTTCATCTGGTGATATCTATGCTAAAAACACTTGTTCTCCGGGGTATTTGTGAGAAAGGAAGTAAGTATTCAAACCCTAGTTTAATAACTTTGATAGTTTGATCTGTTAGCGATTATGTGATATTCTGGATTTCTGGTGGGAGCACTGACTCGTTGCATTACTTGCAATCTTGCATACTTGTTAGCGATTTTGTGATATTCTGTGAATCTGTGATATTCTGGTGGGAGCACTGACTCGTTGCATAATTGTTAGCGATTTTGTGATATTCTGTGAATCTGTGATATTCTGGTGGGAGCACTGACTCGTTTCATGTTTCTTTCAAACCCTAGTTTAATAAAATAGATTTCTTAGCGATTTTGTGATATTATGGTGGAAGCACTGACTATTTGCCTGTTTTTTTGCTTTGGAATTTTAACAATTTACAAACCCTAGTTTGATAACTTAATTAGTTATCATATACTGGTGGTCAAGTGGAAGCCCTGTTTATAGAAATCCTGATAATGATGGACTAGGAATTGGGAAACAATTGTTGTATATTAATATTACAGTCTCCCAATCTGAAATTGAAATTTGAAAATTGAAACCCTGAATCTGGATTTCTTTGTCTAGTACTCTAGAGTCTACTCTAGTCAAGTTTATGGATGTATGCCCTTAAATGTATTCTCAATAAATTTCCTAATAAAATAATTGTGTTCTTGGAAAATGATGACACAAAATGTGTCTGATTCTAGAACTTTATGTGTAATTGTATGGCTGACTAAGTGACTGTCTGTCACTAATTGACTGTCTGTTACTCTGGCTCTGTCCATTATTCTTTGTGATTGTATCCCAATACTGTCTGTACTGATACTTAGCCATATTTTAGATGGATAATATCAGTACTCCTGGTAGTCAACCACCCAATTCTTCAATTGTGGAACCTACAGTGATGGAAGCCCAAACTGTTGAGGCTAATAATCAACAGAATGAGCAACTTCCTGCTGCAATTTCTGGGAAGAAGAGGAAAGAGGTTGATTCCAGATCCAGAGTATGGGATCATTTTGTGAGAATAAAAGACAGTAACAATATTACTATACAAGCAAGGTGTGTTTATTGTGCAAAAGTGTACAAGTGTGAGTCCAAGAAACATGGTACATCTTCCTTAATAGCCCATATGCTAAGCTGTTTGAAAAACTCTCACTCCAAGGATACTAGGCAGTCCCTTTTAACCTTTCAAGCAGTTAATACCTCTGAGTCATCTGAAACTACTGTGGGAGAAATTGGGGCCTGGGTATTTAACCAAGACTTAATTAGGAGGGTCTTGGTTAAAATGATAATCATAGATGAACTGCCTTTTAGATTTGTTGAGGGTTTAGGTTTCAGGATGTTCATTGCTGTTGCTTGCCCTAGGTTTATAGTTCCATCTAGATGGACTATAAGTAGGGACATCCTAGTGGTCTATGAAGAGGAGAGACTGAAATTGAAGGCCTTTTTAAGGGAAACCAGTCATAGGGTTAGCATTACCACTGATTCTTGGACATCAATCCAAAGGATTAACTACATGGTTGTGACTGCCCATTTCATTGATTCAGAGTGGAAGTTGCATAAAAAAATCATAGCCTTTGTCCCTGTTACCTCTCACAAAGGGGAGTATCTTGCAAAAACCCTAAAAACATGTTTGCTGGAGTGGGGGCTTAGGAATGTTTTTAGTGTTACTATGGATAATGCCTCATCTAATGACACTGCTATGGGGTTTCTTAAGAAAAAAATAATGTCTTGGGGTACATCAACTGTGAAGGCTAAGTATATTCACATGAGATGCATTGCCCATATCCTTAACTTGGTTGTTCAAGATGGCTTGAAGGAGTGTGATAGTTCTGTGAAAACAGTTAGGGAGGTTGTTAGATATGTTAGGAATTCACCTGCCAGGCTAAAGAAGTTCAGGGACTTGGTTGATTTGTTAGGAATTGAGCAAAGGTCTTCTTTGTGTCTAGATGTTCCAACCAGATGGAACTCTACATATTTGATGTTACAATCTGCTTTGACTTATCAAAAAGTCTTTGAATCTTGTGAAGAGTCTGATAGTTCTTTCAAATCTGACTTGGGTGATTCTGTGCCTAATTTTATGGATTGGGAGTCTGTGAGCAGTTTGGTGGAGTTGTTGAAATGTTTTTATGATATGACAAACAGAATTTCTAGATCTTTATATGTGACAGCTAACACATTTTTTAGTGAGATTTCTGATTTGTATTGTATTTTAAATGGAATGGTGGAAGCTGGTGGGGCAGTGAGCTTAATGGAGAGAAATATGAAAGCAAAATTTGAGAAGTATTGGGGTGATATAGACAAGATGAATCTTATGATTTTCTTTGCAAACATTCTCGACCCCAGTGATAAATTAGAGTATATGCCTACTCAAATTAATCATATGTATGGTGAGGAGAAAGGTAAACCATACTATGATAAAGTGCTTGCTGGTTTGAATGAGTTATTTGATGATTATTCTGTTCCTGCCTCTTCTTCTGTTTCTACTTCTTCTGTGTCTGCTGCTGTTGGTAGTGCTTCTTCTATGAGTTCTGTGTCTGTTGGAAGGCCACAGCATTTACTCAAGTCCCAAATTAAAAAACAAAGATTGGAATCTGGGAGTAAGAAAAAAAAACTGAACTGGATATCTACTTGAGTGAGGCAATAGTTGAGGAGGAAAACTCCTTTGATATTCTGAGATGGTGGAAGATAAATGCTGAGAGGTTTCCCATCCTTTCTAAGCTTGCTAGGGATGTCCTAGCTATTCCAATCTCAACTGTTGCCTCTGAGTCTGCCTTCAGTACATCTGGGAGAGTATTGGATCCTTTTAGGAGTTCATTAACTCCAAAAATTGTGGAAGCTTTGGTGTATACCCAGGATTGGCTTAGACTGCCCAATACTCCTCTATGTATTGAGGAAAATCTTGAAGAACTGGAGAGGTTTGAAAAAGGTAATTGTTTTACACTTAATTTCATTTTGTTGTTTTACAGTTTTATATTCATATTTTGCATTTAATAATTTACATTTCTTATTTTGCAGAGTTAGTTGATGGTGGAAGTGGAAGGAATTTTGATCCTATATTGGCTACAAATCCTGTAATGTTATTCTTTATCATTACTTGTGTCTCCATTCTAATTAATTGTCAATTTGCTCAATTGCATTCTAAAATCTAATCTCATATGGTATTTTTTGAGGCCATGGTAACTATGTGTTATTAGTTGCTGGCTTGAATCCTTGATTGCACTGGTCTACTGTAAGTATGGTACTCTGTGTTGGTCCCGATAGGGTGGGAGAAGTCTAGAGGGGGGGGTGAATAGACTTCTCAAACAATTAAAAACTTTATAACACTTCAACTAGAGTGATTTCAAGTGAATAAATTCAACTTGAAATGTGCAGCGGAATATCGTACGGTAAAGTGCTATAAAATAAAACTGCGTAAAACTGAAGAGATACTTGACATGCAATACGTTGGAAATACTTAGAATAGCTCAAAGAACATGTATGCAAAGTTTGAGGAACATGCGAACGTGGGAACACACAAACCCAGATGATATGATCAACACAGTACGTAAAGGGTTAGTGAGTTAAAACATGCAAATATGTAAAGTGCAGTAAAGTAAATGAGAGGCAGAGATTTATAGTGGTTCGGAGATGGTGTAATTCTCCTACTCCACTTCTTCCTTGCTCCAAGGAAGGTTTCCACTATCTTCAATCACTCAGATACAATAGTGAAACTCCCGAGTGCTACGCACAAAGCTACACTCAACCACGAGCTCTTCGCACAAAGCTAAGCTCCTGAGCGCTACGCACAAAGCTACGCTCCCCGAACGCTACACACAAAGCTACGTTCCCGAACGCTACGCACAAAGCTACGTTCCAACTAAGTGTTACGCACAAAGCTGCACTTAGTTTACCCGAGTGTTACGCACCCAGCTACACTCCTTTCTACCCTCGGTAGAGATACAACTGTTATTCAAAGAAATAAAGATTTCTTTTCTAAGACTTGAATTCCTCTCGTGTATAGCTCAATATCTCAGCACTTTTTATTTATATTGCATTCACAGCTCAGTAGCACCACTTGTTGATTTTCACGTTTTTGGTTCGTAGTGCTGTCCCCGTTCTCACTTGTGTATCTCGTGTTGTTCTTCAAGTCTTCTTGGGCTTCTTATAATTCAAAGAATTATTTGCCCGTTATGAACATTCAAATTTTGAACGTTCACTTGATCTTATTGGTCATTCCAATCTGATCTTGATGGCCATACCTTCTCATTTAATGACCATACCGTTGATCTAATAACTTGCCAATTTGATCTGATAAAATCTCCAATTTGATCTGCACATTTAATGTCGCTGTTAACTTTTGACAAATCACCTCTGTAAATTGCTCACAAAGTCTTCCTTTACGGCTTGATTGATCCTTGAAACTTGTAGCCTCCAATTTTTGACTTTGTTGCCTTCTCAGCTTGATATTGCAGACTTTGTATCCTTCAGAGCTTGATATTATTGACTTTGTTGTATTCTTGATTTGATCTTGGGCAAGTTGATCTTTAAAATATTTTTCCGGGTGGCTCTTACTTGAGTATGAACAATGATCTTCAGAAAATCACCACCTTCAGATTTCTTCTGGTTCATAGCATCACGTACTGGAATAAATATGAACCATGCAAAAATGGTTAAGTATAAATTCCACTTTAGGTTGCTCCATGAGTTGCTCCAAAGTGCTTTAAATTAGCCTTCACAAAATGATGTAGTGTTCACGCATGTGTAATCCATGCAAAGTTGCTCCATGTTGACTTTGACTTCCTCCATTGATAGCTCTATTGACCAAAAGATTAACTCCAAAGACTTGGCCGTGTGACTAGCTCCAAAGCTTCTTCCTTAGTATTAAAATGCAACAAGTAGGATTTGAACACTAGACCATTAGGTATATGCTCAAGTCTTTAACCATTTCTCCGTTTCAACTCATTTGGTCATATCCATCAAATAAATATATTTGATCCTTCTTAGCATTGTATAGCGTATGGTGTGGAGATAGTGGATCTTGAAGTTCTTCTCGGTTTTGACCATTTGACTACACTTACTCCATGAGTTGCTCCATAGACCAAAACTTTGACTTTGAGCCGTGACACTACTAGCTCCATTCCTTGCTCTCCAAAGTTCAAAATGTTCTCAATAGGATTTAAACTTAGGTCTTCTAGCAATGATAATTTGGCCTTATCCATTGGATTATATACACTCATGTGTATAGTGGAAGCAAATGACTTACAAGAGTCATAATAAAATGAACTCTAAAAGACAATAATTCGAACCAAACTATTGTCATGACTTGCCTTTCGGGTCCAAACTCTACACTCTAAAAATAAAATAGGGGATTTCTAAAATTACAAATTGGCTCATCAAAACTATTACAATTTTATTCCTAACACTCTGTAACTGTAACTCTGTAAGACAGTAAGAGTGTAAGGCTTGGTAACTTTTTGTAAGTTGCCGCTTTATTTAACTATGTTACTCTATTCTGTTTGTCCCTTTTATCAGTTTATGTGGCAAATGACAATGATGAAGCTTCCACCTATAATCCGAAAAGAAGGATTAAGTTGGCATGTTGCTCTATATTTATTGAAGCAATTTGCCCTTAATTCAAAATTGATAGGAAACAATGCTTACTGAGTCAAAATTCCAACTTCCAAGTATTAATTATACAATTGTGTTGTAATTGTTTTCAGTTTTCACTTTTCAGTTTTCACTAACTTCTAAGTTGTAACAATTTACATGAAGAAGAGTAGGACTTTCAGCTTTGTGGATATAAGTTAAGGAATTAGGGGCTAGGGCTGTCAGCTGTGCACTAACTTGTTGCTGTATTCAGTGTATTGTTCAAATATTCAAATATTCAAATTTCAAAGTATCATCTATGATCTATTCTATTCTCTTTTGGTCTGTAATAACTTATCAAAGTATTTATGAGTTTTGCAAATTTCTCTTTTGGTCTGTAATAAGTAATAATTTGTAGTTATAACTTATAACTTGGAATCAGACAATCAGTTATAACTTAATACTTAGTAAAGTTTTTAATTGTTTTTCACTTTTTTTGCATATATTCTTTAATCGAATTCAGGTCAGATAACCGACCGAACCGAACCAGTCCGAAATTACAAAAAAACCGATAGGGTATAGTGCCAAATATTTTCGGATGGGATATGACCAATGCCAATCTGAAAACCGATCGAAGAAGCCTCCCGTCCGACCGAACCGAACCGAACCGTCCGCTGCACAGCCCTAGTGGGCACGACAGGAAGTCTGATTGAGTGGCGGTGATGGGTACCGGCGAGGCTCGTATGGTATTAACTAAGCTGGCGGGTAGGAGTTGTTCCAGATCGTCAACCTCCCAATTGCCACCAGGAGAGATAAAGTCACAAACTCTATCCTGCAAACTGTTAGTTGGAACCATAATGTTTGCATTATTTATTAGAGGGCCATTACCATCCCACCAATCAGTCCAGAATTTGATCAAAGTGCCCGTGCCCAGTTTCCATTTGACGCCCTTGTCCAGGAGGTTGTGACCTTTCACGATGCTTCGCCACCCCAGAGCAGCACAAGAAATAACTTAAAACAAAGAATATTAGTTTCATGACGAATTAGTGTTCTACATTAAGGCTTAAATAGCAATTATTGGTTTTTATCATCCAGGTTGAATGCTTTGGACTGGAGAGACTCTTGAACTTAAAGCACTTGAGCAGAACATGATTAATAACAGTTTCAGGCATCCATAAAGCAATTGATTGATAGCAGTTCATCTTGATGAAAGATACAGTCGCCACATATGGTATTCCTTCTCTCTCTTCCTCACTCTCACAAAAGCATGTAGACACTACCAGAACATGCATTCATGGTCTAACATAAAAACACTAGACACAAATTCTAGAACCCTCAGCCTTTAAATTCATGCCTCTATTATATTAGTTATCAACATTGCATTCTTGCCATGGAAATTTGCCAATACAAATCAGGTTATGCTCACCTATGTTTGCCATTCATATTGTGTTTTCTCTGTGAAAATCTATGCTCTATTACTATGTAATAACTAACATAATAAATCATGAATTAAGCCTAAATGACATAATGCAAACACAAATACCCATAGTGTAACTGTTAAACAAACTGTTACACTGAAATACCAACAATGGCATTTAGACATAGTCAACAGAACAAAATGAAATTACAACAAAACCATCGACAGTGACGAAATAATCTATTTCTTATCGTGTATAAGCTAACAATTATGCAAAAGTTTAAAGCCTAATAGAATAAACCATCTGTTGAGCATTTATTCCACTTAAACAAAGAAAAAGAGAAATGTAGTCTAATGGTGTAGTAAGGAAACTAATTCTTGAGCTCAATCTTAGGCTTCTTCATACCTTTTGAAGATGATGAACAATCTACATTTGTTCTCTTTAAAGACTGCTCCTCAGGAGTGCTCTCATCAACCCGACTTCTGGGAGTGACGAAGATGTAGCATCCAGTGGTGGTATAACCACTATTCCTTCATCACTTTTATTCAATAGTTTGGGTTGATGTGTATGCACAATAGGTTTGTCTTTTTTCACTCCAAGCGCGATAAAAGCAACGTTCTCACTATACTTAAATTGGTCATTCTGTGTGACAATCCTAAACATCATTGTCTTCCCAATCAAGTCCTCAATTTCATTGGGCATGCAACCAACCTAGGACAAGCAATACAGATAAAAAAAATATTATACATTGCATAATATTAATACATTCAAAACCGAATAGTTGATTGTTAAGATATATGGATTCACATACTTTAGAATACTTTTCTTTCAACTCGCTAGCTGTAACTCCTAACAGTGTCGAGCAAACATTGTCTCAAAGTACAAGAGGGTCATCCTGGTCGTCATCCAGGACAACATTCACCACCTTGTACTTAATTATTTCGTCTAGCGAGTATTTATCACATGCCTTACAATACATTTTGTCCGTATAGTCTTGGAGCTTCTTGCCACACACCTTATTCTTACAAGCAGTAAAATACCATTCGCCTTCTATGCCTAGGATTTCTCCAAGTACCCAAAATTCACCAACCTAAAAATTAATTACACAATACGTGAGGAATATAATGAGTGGCTTTTCAAATGATTTAAATAAACCTGTGATTTCTACCTTCTTGTTGTCATAAATATCCTTTAAAGAAGTGAGTGTGATATTTTCACTCGATAAAGCTTCCATTGTTCCAGATCCAGAAATTCTTGACCTAGAGCTTATACTCCGTATTAGAGTCAAGAACCTAGGCAAACTGATTTGAACGGATTACCCATAATCAAAAAATGTGTTTGAAATAAAATATAATACAAAGCAAAAAAGATTGAAAGGTCGCAATACCTCTCCTTGAATTTGAAGAACTCAAGGCATTCATAGTTGAACATAATCTTTGTTGCTGTGTAGGAACTGGATATCCTAACCTCACCATCTAATATGATAAATAATTTAAAATAGTTATAAAATCGAAGCAAATAAATATATGTTTGTCATTGGATAATTACTTACCATCATTCACCCTAGTTCTACACAACTGTAGTACAACGATCAATGGATCTGCCAAATCAGCATTGTAGTAAGGCAAGACAAAATCAACATGCTCGTCCCATATGGTAATCGTGAGTCGACTCTCCCTGAGTGAAAAACAACAATGAACATGATGACCCCTAAAATTATACTTAAACAAATAAAAAATCCATCTAAACAAACACATATCGAGTATCTTCAATGACAAGATCAATCAACCTTTGGGGTTTTGAATGAACTTGGATAACTTTTTCCTCAGTGATGGAAACGGCCAATCAAATCTTCACAAACCAAACAAAGGATTTAAAATTGTTAGTCATGAATGTAACATTAGAAACTTAGTAAAACAAAACAAAATGAGAACACATCCAGTATAGAACAAAATTTAAAGAAGAATTTACCCATTAGTTGATTGCTATTCACTCCTCCGGGAGCCTTTAACGATCCAAAATCTTTGAATTTGAACATGTGTTTGGGAAAATCATATCCATCTTGATCCTCAACACTAATCAAAGTGTCGTGGTTCGCTTTCATAATGTATTTATGCTCACATGACTTAAACTTCATGTGACACGTTTGCACAATGAAATTGTGAATAACTGAATATCATAGACTTCTCCTTCCTTCAAGAGTTTGTTGAATTTAACGACAAACTCTTTGGGGATTTGTAAATGGATGCAAGTTCCCTGAGGAAGATCATGAAATTTAAAAACCAAGCAAAAAGTTCAAAAAACTTTAAAATAAATAAATAGGCAGCATACTAACAAAAAAATGCATAACAATAAATACACATCATGATTAAGGAATACGAATAGGATTGTTTAGGCTGAAATATAAACTGTCATTCTGTCATCTACTTTGAAATAAATACATAATACCCTAAAATTGAAATAAATACATAATACCTAATAA
>CP025646.1:25634344-25670349 GCA_003576665.1 Ipomoea trifida
GAATCCAAGATAATATAGAAAATTCATTATAATTATTACTAAAAAAATTTTTGCAACCTTGTAAAATTGATAGTCTAAATATTTGGTCTAAAAATGATAGTCAAAAAAATACTACTTTTATTTGAATTTTTCTAAGTGTTCTTAATTCTCTTTTGAGTAACATTGTCATTGTCTTCATCTTTATATTTGTTCTCTTCCTTTTTGTTGGTAGTGTGTTATTTGCAATTCGGTTATTGTTGGTAGCATAGATGACAACGTCATGCAATGAGATTATGATATAGGAGCTATGGACTTTCCTTTAGGTTCTGCTTGGGTTCATTTGGTTCAACCATTATTGTTGAATGAGTTATTGTGGATAAAGAAATCCCTAGTTTAAGAAAAAAGATTAAATAAATTAATAAAATTTGAAAATTTAAAATATTATATATTTCAAAGATATTAAAAGGTAGTTTCTCGCTTCAATTTGCTGGTAATGGGTTATTTGAGTACTTTCATTGTCAACAAATCCCCAAGTAGTTAATATATTGGTTTCAAACTATTCTTTTTATTTTTTTCATGGTATTAAAGAAATACATATGTATCATTTTTTGGTGTAACTACTAATTTATTTAATTCAATAAGAGTAAAATAGAGCGATTCCGCTTCAATTTGTTGGGTTATTTGATGAGTACTCTTTGTCAACCAATCCCCAAGTAGTTAATATAATTAGCTTCAAATTATTTTAAAATTTTTTTCATAGTATTAATAAAATACTTGGTAAATAAATATATAACATTATTTTGTACTATAATTTGATATTTAATTACAAGATATTGTAAAAATAAGATAATGGACAAGTAATGAATATCAATTGATAAATTTGAATGTAAAGAATCTTTGCATGAGAGAAAATAAAGACAATATAACTAATGAAATTATTTCTCTTATTTAATTTAATTTTTGATAATGAATAATTTTTTCAAATAAAGGTGTTGTAGACAATAATTCTAAATTAAGAAATACATATGTATCATTTTTTGTTGTAGCTACTAATTTATTTAATTTAATAAGAGTAAATAGAGTGAGAAACTTAATTATGTCAAATTTGATTGAGATGAGGTTCGAACCTAAGACTTTCTTATAGAAATTAATGGGTAAGTTAAAAGTTAACGGAATATTAACGGAGAAGAGAATATTTAACGGAAAACTTAACGGATAATCATAAAAGTAAGGTTAAATTAGGTAATCTCTATTAATAATATTAATCTGAATTATCTTAACCATCTATTTGATTAAATAATTCATCTGAACCATCCATTTGATTAAATAATTGACCGCCATTTTTTCTACCCATTTTAGGCCTAACTCTCTTTGGCTCTTATTAGTATAGTAGATTATTTATTATTATTATTATTATTATTATTATTATTATTATTATTATTATTATTATTATTATTATTATTATTATTATTATTATTATTATTATGTATACCCTTTTAGGTCATTTTTCATGTTAACCGCTAACCTAAACAACTAATTTTACTAAATATTTTTTTACAAAACACTAATATATATAATCTGTTAGTCAAACCCGCTAATACAATTCGTTGGTTAAATAAAATCGTTGTCTAAATTAAAAAAAAAAAAAAAGGGTGCACAAAGACAACGATTTTAATAAACTGTTGCCTTTGAAGTGTTGTCTATTAAAGTGTGCTTAAATACAACATAACAACGACAACGGTTAAATAAAACCGTTGTCTTTAAAAAAATAAACGGTCAAAGACAACGATTTTAAAAAATCGTCTGTGTAGTGTTGTGTATTCAAGTGCACTTAAAGACAACACATCAATGATAATGGTTACATAAAACCGTTGTTTAATCAAAAATCGAATGCATATAGACAACGGTTTTAAAAAACTATTGTCTTTGAAGTGTTGTGTATTAAAATGCGTTTAATAACAGCACACCAACAACAACGGCTAAATAAAATCGTTGTCTTTAAAAAAAATAACGCGCAAAGACAACGGTTTTAAAATACCGTTGTCTTTGTAGTGTTGTGTATTCAAGTGCATTTAAAGACAACACACAAACGACAACGGTTAAATAAAATCGTTGTCTTAAAAGAAAATTTACGCAAAGACAACGATTTTAAAAAACCGTTGTCTTTGTAGTGTTGTGTATTCAAGTGGACTTAAAGACAACACACTAACGACAACAGTTACATAAAACTGTTGTCTTTTATTTAAAAAATGCACATAGACAATGGTTTTTAAAAATCGTTGTCTTTGCGGTGTTGTCTTTGATAAAATGCACAAAGACAACACACTAAAGACAACGGTTCGATAAAAACTGTTGTCTTTAATAAAAGTGTTGCGTCAAAGACAACACTTTTGTAAAAAAACTGCTGTCAGTGTTATTTATGTGTATTTTTCGTGTAGTGTATTTCTCAATCCAACAAGAATAGGGAGGAAGGAGAAGAAGAAGAAGAAGAAGAAGAAGAAGAAGAAGAAGAAGAAGAAGGTAGTCAGGGTGGCCACTAGTTGGCACTTGGCACCCACCATGACTCGTCTAATGGAAAATAAGCAATGCACACACCTGTCGGGCGATGCTGGTGCATGAGAAGCACACTAGCTAGCTATGATTTTTTCTTTTTAATATCAAGTTCGGACACAAAATCCCTATTATGCATGGATTACTAATTTTGCAAGCCTTTGTAAAAGGGTCACACTTGTGTGATACCGTCTCACGGATCCTTATTTGTGAGACGGGTCGGATCGGGTCGAAACAACATGCAAATGTCATACTTATATGCTCAAATTAATACTAATTAGGAATACAAATATACTTTGAGTTAGATATTTAAATAAAAAAAAATCGACATTCAATTACCCATGTATAAACTTCCCCTATATAATCTTGCATTGATATACTTTCAAATATTTATTTAAATATAAACATTGGGCATTAGCCCATATGCGCAATGCGCATATAAAACTAGTAATAATAATAATAATCGTCGTCGTCGTAATAATAATAATAATAATAATAATAATAATAATAATAATAATAATAATAATAATAATAATAATAATAATAATAATAACATGAATAGGTTAAATAATAATAATAATAAACAACGTTGTGTAATAGGTTGACCCACTATCTTTTTTATGTTTCTTTTTTGAAAAAAATCATAATTAAATACCGAAATATATTTGTATTTAACGACATTTAAGTTGTTTTATTGATAGATGACCAAATATGATCATGTCACAATAACACTATGACCAAAAGTGAATGTTCTCATAAAAAAATGACTAAAAGTGGATATTATTTATAAATCTAGGACAAAAAATAGAATTAACTTTAATAATAATACTTATATAAAACAAAAATCAAAATTAAAAAAATCAAAAAAAAAAAAAAGAAGAAGAATTAAGGAAGTAGCATTTTGCTGCTTCCTTTCAATTTCCCCACTTTTCCCATCGTCCCACATCGGTGGGAAAAGTGGGAATAGAGCCTTGAGGCTCCTATTTAAGGAGCCTCAAGGCTCTATTATTTCCTAGCCTTCAACTATAAAGTTTTTGTTTTACTAATTTTATTAATTAATTAGGGGCGTTTTGAGAATTTTTTTTCTTAAAACGCTATATGCAAAATGTAGTGTTTGCAAAAAATTTAACAAACAATTAATTGGGCGTTTCTACAATACTAATTTCAACAACACTCTTTTCTTGAAAAACCGTTGTCTTTATGCAGGACTTACAATAACACCGGTTTCAACAACACTCAATAGACAACGGTTTTAACCGTTGTCTTTTAAAAAAAATACAACGGTTAAAAATCATTGTCTTTGCACAAGACTTACAACAACACCGGCTTCAACAACACTCAATATAGACAACGGTTTGTAACCGTTGTCTTTTCTAGAAAAGATAACGGTCAAAAACCGTTAAATGGATTCGAAAAGTAAACATACGAGAAGTCAAGTTAAAGAATAACTTAAAGAAGTAAGGCTTCAAAAGGTAACTTAAAGAATAAATTTTACCAACCGGAAAGTCAACTCACCAGTAAGTAAAATGGATTCGAAATGTAAACATACGAGAAGTCAAGTTGGCACAAGACCTTCGAAGAGTCGAATTTTGAAAAATCAAGCTACAAGAAGTCAAAGTGCCAAAAGTGAAAACTTGAAGGTTCGAAGAGTCTAGTCTTGAAGATTCGAAAAGTAGAAGTTGAAGAGTAGAAGATTCGAAAACTTTGAAGACTCAAAGTGCACAAGACTAGAAGGTTTGACCAAAGAGTGGAAGGGCCAACCTTGGCCAAATAGTAAGGGGACACAAAAAGTTAACTTAAAGTGAGAAATTAATTTCTGAAGTGTAAGGATTGACTAATGAAGGTCAAATATGAAGAGTTGCTGAGGTATGTTGCGAAGAGTTACTCGTTGAAGAGTTAAATTGACTCCTTGTACACTACTGTTCGAACATTCTTTGAGGGAATAGTAGAAAACCTCAAAGTGTAAGAAGAATGTTACTAAGACAAAATGTGTCATAGGTACATTTCTCGAGAACGATTTTCCAAAAAGGCCAAAGGTACTTTGAACAGACAAAAAGGTCATAATAAAAGCAATAGTCCATCAATAGTTGGAAGTCTGACAAAAAGCAACTCAAAGCGTGAACCATTGATCTTTGCACACTGGATAAACATAAATCTTGCAAAAGAAAGAGATAAGGGAAAGAAAACTTATGTATTGAAATGGATGGTAAATTTTGAAATCCAATTGTTGAATCCTTGATTACAAGCTTCAAATATGTTTAGAAACTCAAATCTAAGCCTAATCTAACACCAAAATATGAAAGGAATGAGTAGAAAATAAGTAGGGAACGACCATGGGTCAGAACCATGGAAAAATGAATGAAAACAAGGTTAAATAGGAGTAGAGATGGGTTGGAAATTCATAGATCTGAGAGGCTCGATGAGTCGAGCATTTACAGAATGCAAAAGCGACATTTCTGCTAATTCAAGACGCGTCGAGAATAATTCTCGACGCGTCTAAAATCTCTCTGCAACAGAACGTCGGCTTGTAGGCTGATTTTGACCCTTTTAACTTCCGAATTAGGCTTTGATGTCTTCATGAAAGTTGTAGCCCTTCGAGTTTCCTTTCTAAAGACGTAAGAATCACCTCATTTGGGCATTCCTAGACGGAGATATGGTCCAAATACTAAGTCGTCAACGTGTAGTGCGAGAATTGCAACACCTTGATCTTTTGCTTCTCTTTTGTTTTGGTTTGCCCAAATGACCAACACCATTGAAAACACCATTCTTAGAATTCCTTATAAGTGATGCATCCATCTTCATAGCTTCATATTTGACCTCCATTTGACTCCAATGCCCACCAAAATGCATGAAAATGCTCATCTTTGCTTCCAATGCTTTCCAACTCATACTCCTTGCAAAATAACACAAATAAGCACTAATGAAACTTGGAATTAGTAGCAAACAAAATGATCTAATAAAAGGGAAAAAAATATGGATAAATAAACACTTATCAAGTTTCAAGGTTAATGGGAGAAACATTAGCTCTTCTCCAAGCTCTTCAAACCATGGTCAATGACTAGAAGCATATGTTCAAGAAATTGAGGAAGGCAGTCCGCAACACTCGAAAGGTTGCTAATGAGACGAAGACCCATGTTGTCAAAGAAGCTGATGCAATCAGCCGCTTCGTCGAGACTCAGAGCCAACTATCAAGACCCTCTTCTCTAGCTGATAAAACATTACAAGATGTAGTGCTTAAGGCACTAAATAGCTCCGAGGAGATGATGACCTCCATGAAAGGCATCTTGAAGTACGTCCTGACTAGTCTAGTTATCAAGTAGGGTCAATTTGGCTTAAAGGAACGAGTTGATCTCGCGTACGAGAAAGTTGATCACTGCCTTGAAGTCAGTTCGTTCTAGGGGACAATTAGGTAGTCACCATCCACGAGTTGAAGGCATTATCTAACCAGATTTGTTCTTTGCCAAGTGTATTAGCAGGCCATCCCTCGAATGATGCCAAAAAGGGGGAAACAAGTGGAGTTCAAGTTGATTTTTCCACCCCGGCCCATCCTTTCACCCCTCATCCTCTAGAGTAGTTCAACTATACATGGCAATAGGTAGAAAACGGTGAAGTAGTGCAAGAAAAACTTCCTCCAAGATTAGAATGACAATTGATGCTGAAGGAAGGGAAGTTCCTTATCAGCTCTACAAAGACGAAATTGGTGAGAAGTTCTTAGGTTGCAACATTCCACCTAATATAAAGTACTAGAAATGTGAAATGAAGCAAAATTACCTGTATTCAATGAATCATAAGATAGCGGAGGAGCATCGAAGGGTTGAGAGAATCGAAAGGGATAAAAAGAGGCAACGAGAGGAAGCTGCTGCAGAAGCAAGAAAAGTCAAGGCAAAGGTTGATTCTCTCAAGAAGGTATTAAGCTTAGACGATGATTATACTATCCGAAGCGCCCTTTTTTGAGATACTCAGGGACAATAGTGCATCATTTGCTAATGGAATGAACACTAGTGAGCTCATAAGATGGTGGGGACGTGGAGTAATTGAAGGAAGTGATGTCTATGAAGCCTTCAACAACTATAGGACTATAGGACATCTTCATCTCGTCGTTGAAAATGATCTTGACACATCAAGATTCCAGATCAACCACATCCTTGACTTTGATGATCTAAAGTACAAGCAGAAATCTTGGTTTATTTGATACTTTGAAAATGTAAAAGATAGATTTATCTTGGTTTATTTGATACTTTGAAAATGTAAAATTTTGATGTTAATGAAATAATTTTTGTGTGAGTCGAGTTGAGTTTTTATTTCCAGTAATTTTACCCCTAGAAAATTAAAATTGTCAAACTCAACTATTCGGCTGTATGTAATGTAAAATCTTTTCATGGATAATTTCAACCTTATAGTATGGGTATAGGTTTTGGCATCATCAAAAGGGAGAAATTGTTAGGGATATTTTGTATTAGATTTTGATTATACCAAACTTAGGAGTTTAAACCCCTCATTTTTTTTTAAATTTCTTAGACCTAGTCTGATCAAACATTCGGATCTTAACCGAGTGGTTACTTAAGTGATTCAAGAGTTACATATGAACAAACACTCGAAGACGCAGTCTCAATACCAAACCGAAGAGTAACCCGAGTGGTTAACTCTTCAAAGGATCAAGAAAAGAATAACCTGAGTGGTTATCCTTACACCAAGATGAAGATTAAAGATAGAAGGTTCGAAGAGAGAAGATTTTCAAGACTAAGAGGTTGCAAAGACCAAATGATGGAAGGGTTTGCTTCTTATGTATTATCAAGACCGAGTGATAAGAAAGATCATTCGGGGAGTTAAGGGATGATTGGTAAAGTCAACCAATCATATTCGAGATGACTTAAGGCTCGAAATGTTAACCTAGTTAACTATTCTATAGGACTACTCGAGACATTCTCTAAACTTAAAGGTCTGAAACCTTAAAAAGTGAGTAAATATGTCCTAAGGTAAAGTGGATCCTAGGAACATATCCCAAGCTAGATTTTCATTAAATGTTCGTCATTTTGTGTAGAACAAAAAGTATATGTTCAACGCACTTTAAGACTTCAATGGCTAGAAAGTCTGACAACTCACCTACTCTCTGGATTACCCGCCAGTCTCTACACGTTGGTCCAAAAGATATTTGAAAATAGTTATCCATCCAACGAAGCTCTTTTCTCTTGCCTATAAATACCCTCTTCATTTACTGAAGAAAGTGTTGGTCATTTTAAGATTTCTAAGTGTAAAAAATGTTGCGAAAAATTCTAAGTTCTAGCGACCAGTGATATAAGAGAATAGAGAAGAAGCTTCAAAGTTTACATATAGTTTTCAAGGAGTCTTGAGCTACTTCAAGTGTGATTATTCATATTTACTTCAAGTTAAGACGTCCAAGTTGGAGAAGAAGAAACTTTATTTATCGAGTTTCAGCAGCGGCAGTGTGAGGGCAATCTCTCAAGATTGAAATAGAAACTAGAATAGAAATGAAGATTACCTAGGAGAATCTAAATACAAAATTCAATGTAGATTTGTTCTTGCAATCTTGAATCAATTGATAAAAGTTTTCTAGGATCTCCTTTCTCTCTCTACAAAGCTCTTAAAATAAAATCTAATCTAAAAATTGTAATCTGAAAATTATGATCTCCCCCTGAAAATTTCCTAACTAAACCTTTAAATAGCCTTCCCGAAATTGCCCCTATCATTTAATTGCTCCGCACCTCCCGTCCACGCGTGGAGGCCCGACGTAAATCAGCTCTGGAATCAAACCACGTCGGCTCCACGCGTGGAAAGGTGATGTTTTGTGTTTGTATGGTGAGTGTGAATGTGAAGGTGTTAAAACGAAGAGTCAAGACTCCTCGAGTGTCGTGTCTCTCAAGGATGGCGAATGGGAACCGAATATGTGTGGCATTTAGGAAGTTGAAAGGTAAGAGTTACAAGAATCAAAGGGGAAGGTTGTGTTCATGGTTGGTTTGAAGGTAAAAAGGGATAGAAAATACAAAAGGTAAAAGGAAGGGGTGCATGCCAAAGTTAAGCCAAAGGATTGATTATCGTAGGTAGCTTGGAATTGGGTTTTGGGATTGATCTAGGGAGTCACGGTATTAGTACCGAGTGGCGTCACACTCAGACTCTCAATCCTCATTCGGTTGAGGCATTTTATCGAACACCTTGCCTACCACTCCTCTCGGATCTCATCCTTTCGGATTAAAAGCGGAGATATAGATGAGTTGGGCTCGTGAGAGGCCGCTATCGCGCACTCTCTCACTTCCACTCGGTTCACTAACTATCCCGGCTGGAAATAGAAGCAAAGATTGAACAACATCATCCATACAAACAACAATCATACTCCCACAAATCTCAAGATTATAAGATAAATTCTAAGCATCAATCCATAGATTAACAAGGGCACACACACCCAAACTACTCTACCCTAACATAGAAAGCATTAAAACAACACAGCAAAATACTCAATGTAATAAATCTAAAGAAGCAATCTAAATGGAAAGAGTATGTTACCAAAGGAATGGTGAATTTGACATCTTCAATCCATCTTCATTAATCTAAAAGATCTATTCTAATCTAAGGGAAAAGAGTGTGTTTTTCCTCCCCAAAGGGGAAGGAATGGAAAGAGAAATCAGATCTAAAGCTATTGGGGGCTGCTGGCAACTGATCTAAAAGACCTATAAAGGGCATATATATAGCCCCCAAAATCTCGCCCTAATAATTTCCGCGCTGTGTCGCGTCCACGCGGATCACACGCTTGTGAGCGTGCGTGGGAGCAATCTAGTAAGCAACCTCGCCGCTCACACGCGTGTGAGTATGCGTGGTGAAGTTTGCTTCTTTTGTCTTCTTCAATGTTGTAGCTCTCGACGATACGGTTCCATAGCCATCTGCCTCGCCTCATTTGGACATTCATAGCTCCGGTTACGTCCGTTTTACTAAAGTGTCGCCGGAATGCCCTACGAAGTGCAAGAATTGTGCAAATTATATAAAAACACACAAGATTAGTCCCTAGACCTATATGCAATGAAATTACCCTATCTTAGCATGTTTCTAGGCCTAATGGACATCTATTATAGCATATTTCACACCTAAATGACCCCTAAAATATGGCTACTTTTGGCACTTATCAAGTTTTCTACACTTTAACTTTGCTTGTCCTCAAGCAATTCACAATTAAACGCTAATCATTTAAGTACCAAAGGTAGCTGTGTTACTCAATCAATTAATCGGTCTATCAACTCTAGGGTGTAACAACGGAGTGGGTGAAATTCCGCACATTATCTACACATAATGGTAACCACATGCCATACACTCTAAGAATATACAAACGAAGCAAAACCCCTATGGTCTCGTTTGGACAATGCAATGCACACACCCTTCATTCAACCAAGCATGCAATCCAAATTAGATTCACCTCAAATTTTACAAAGGCCTTCAAGCCGAGCCCCCTAGTGGGAACGATGTGCACACCTCAACCAATACTTTTCAACTAGACGCCAAAGCCCAACGCGTAAAATAAGTGAGGGTAGGGACATGGACTGCTCATCGCCATGGCTTGGGCGATCACTCTATTTTCTCACTTCCTAGGATAACATCATCAGGTGACCCGACTTCACATGGAGCTCCATGCTTTTTCGAAGACAGTGCAATGGGTGCCCGAATCCTAGCGAAGCGGCTCACCTCCGCTCTATTTTCTCATCTCCTAGGAGCATTTTATGTGGACAACCGACTCTAGGTATAGCTTTTGCTTTTTATGAAGACTATGGTTGAACACAACCTAGTGAGATGACTTTCCTCAATTTTTATCTCTAGGATTGGCCTTTTGCCTTTTCTACTGTTTCTCCATACAACCCCTCATGCCTTTTTCTTGGGATTAAGGGATTTTTCACTCTAAGCTCACTATTAGGCTCAACTTTTGCCCCATATACCCTACCAAGATTAGTTCAATTCCGGGCTTCGCTTTCACTTATCTTTCTAAAATTAAGGGGTGCACACTCCTACTTCGAGAGATCATTAACTAAGGTCTAAGGAAAATAAGAGGTGAATATCATGCAAACATTCAAGAATTTAAAGCTCATTTGGACAAAGAAGGGGTACTTCCCATGGATATTCAAAGAGAAAAAAAATTTTATTTTTGGCATATGATTAACATTCTCCATAGATAATGTGAACAATGACACACTCTCCAGATATCAATCACACCCATAAGACAAGACCAATATATCAATCAAGCAACAAACAATATAAGCACAAGGTGCATCCTTTCCACACTTTAAAACAAACATCGTCCTCGATGTTGCCATGAAGATCAAGTGGAACAAAGGAGCACGATCATTCAAAATCAAGCTCTGGAATCAAACCACGTCGGCTCCACGCGTGGAAAGGTGATGTTTTGTGTTTGTATGGTGAGTGTGAATGTGAAGGTGTTAAAACAAAGAGTCAAGACTCCCCGAGTGTCGTGTCTCTCAAGGATGGCGAATGGGAACCGAATATGTGTGGCATTTAGGAAGTTGAAAGGTAAGAGTTACAAGAATCAAAGGGGAAGGTTGTGTTCATGGTTGGTTTGAAGGTAAAAAGGGATAGAAAATACAAAAGGTAAAAGGAAGGGATGCATGCCAAAGGATTGATTATCGTAGGTAGCTTGGAATTGGGTTTCGGGATTGATCTAGGGAGTCACGGTATTAGTACCGAGTGGTGATAAGCACCAAGGATAGCACTTATAAGGGGTCTTTATTAGATTAAAATCGCATCGTTTTGGCATCCATTTACAACAATTGCATGCATTTCAGCTCAAATGCAATTAGTTTCCTCTAACAACATTTCTAGAAAGAGTTTTGAAGCATTTCACAGGTTGGAAAGGGATTTGAAGCCAAAATGGAGCAAAAAGGTGAACAAGCCTGCATGCAGTAACGCCCCACGCCCCCTCACACGCGTGTGGCTGGGCGTGGAATCATTCCAAAGAGCCCCCACGCCACTCACACGCGTGTGAGCACTCGTGGTCGGGCCAAGGGTTATTTTGGGAAAGTTGTCCCTTTTCTTTGTCACCTATATAAATCCCTTTTGTCCAAAGCCTAAGAAGAGGAGCTTAGATCAGAAATTGGTAGAATAGGATAGATAGATCTAGAGGGTTTTCTCCCCTCTTGGGGGAAAATTTCTTTCATTCATAGATAGAGTAGAGTAAGGGCAAGAAGGAAGATTGGGATTCAAGATCAAGGTTGTAAAGCCCCCTTTTTCCAAGGGGTGGTAACCATCTCTTTAATTTCTAATCTATTACTTGTTTCTTTGAATTTCCTTTCCCTTTCTTGTTTCTTATTATGTTAGAGTAGATTAGAAAGAGGATTGGTGGCCCCATGGTAGATCTATGTGGATGTTTAATATTATTGTTGTAATTTGTGAATTGCTTGCTTGTTGGATGTTGAACTTGTGTGGATGATGTTCTTTAAGCTTTGTGCCTTTTGTGGCCACATTAGGTAGCAAACCCAAAGGAAGTGAGTGTGTGCGCGATAGCGGCCACTCACGAGTCTCACTCACCCACATCTCCGCTCTTAGTTCGAAAGAACAAGATCCGGGAGGAGTGGTAGACAAAGTGTTTGATGAAATGCCCCAACCGAATGAGGATGTGGGAGTCCAAAGTGTGACGCCACTTGGTAGTGTGCCATGAACTCCCCAGTCTATTCCACAGTTTGCATTCACAAAACCATCCAAAGATAAACCATATAGAAAAGCCTAAAGCCCCAATCTCCACTTTACTTTTCTTTACTATACACAACCTTTATCAACCTTTCCCTCACCAATGAATCCAACTCCTAGCTATTCCTGTAACTCTTTTCCTTCAACATCTTAGATGCCATCACACCCATTCGGTTCCCATTCGCCATCCTTGAGATACACGACACTCGGGGAGTTTAACTCTTCATTTTATCACTTCCACCTTCATATCCACTCACCCCATACAAACACACATGTCAAATTGGCGCCGTTGCCGGGGATGGCAATCGTTTTCGAATAGTGTTGACATCTTAGAAGTAGAGTTTTAAGAGTTCTGGAATTGCTTTCTTTTTGTTTATTTTGCTTTCTTATTTATATTATTTTGCTTGAAGAAGTGAGCTTCTATTATATTGAATATCTTGTGCTCACTTGCAACTACTTTTAGTTGCAAAAATTATTTGTTGCTTGGCTAAGCTATTGTGCAGGAAATTTTTCTCTATCAAATCGATTGAAGCTTGCCAAAGAAATTTAAAATGAATCCCCATGATTACCCACATCATGGAGGACAATCCTATACAAATCCACAACCCCAACCATATCCCTGTTACCCCCATTCCACCTATACTTACCTTCCACTCACATACCATTACCCACCTCCATACCCTTACCCATTTCCACACCACCAATTACCACCTCCATATTCATATCCATTTCATACACCCAATCACCAACCATACCCATTTGAAACACCATCTCCACCTTTCCAAGAAAATTATCGTTCATAACCACCCAATTTCAAAGAAATTGACTCACTAAGCTCCAAAGAAATATCCCAAAACATAGAGAGTAAGCTTGTGCTAATAATGAAACAACTCGACCCAAGCTATACTCCCGAGTCAAATTCATTCCCCAATTCCCACCTAAACACCTACTACCCACCTCCATCACAAATTCATCAAGAAAACAATACTACCCATTTCTTTGAAACACCACCCTCTTTCCATTACAATACCCATACCAACCCGTGTAGTTCTATCCCACCGGCCACCAATGAGATTGAAATTTTAAGAGCAAAAATAGACGAATTTACAAGGATGGCCAAGGAGGATACGGCTAAACTAAAAGCCGAAATTAAAAGCGAACTAAAGGAATATCTCGCTACCCTCCGAGAGGAAGGACTTCCACTAGAAGAAGTTGAAACGAAGATGCTATCTATGATGGAGGAGCTCATGAAAATGAATGAGTCTCGAGTTAACTCTACCATCGTGGATGACATCCCCACTTTGGAAGCCCATCCAAGGATTGTACGGGAGGTTAAAGAAGCGCAAAATGCTAAGGAAGGAGAGAGTTTCGAAGGAGTAGAGGATTGTTACGCCCCGATGCTTGAAGAAGTTCCAATCTTCGAATTGGAAAATCAAAAGGAGGAAGAGATGGAGAGTGAGGATGAAGTAGTGTGGGAAGATGAAGAGCCAACATGTGGTAAAATTCCTAATCCTTCTTGCGCTAATATTATTGAAAATCCTTGCGCTCTTATTGAAAACACCCTTGACGCTTATTTGGATGACTCCCTTTGCATTAATATTTCCACTACATGTGATTATGATTGCTTTAAATTTCGGGAGGATGATTCCATGAAAAATTTTGATTTATTGACTTATGATTGTAAGGATTCTCTTTTGTTTAAATATGAGTATGATTGCTTTAACTTTTTAGAAGATGAATCCTTTGTCTTGGGTGAAAGTGAGTTGATGAGTGAGGGGGATGATGCTTCGTTCTACTCTTGTGAGAGTGAGAGTAATTTTTGGGAAGATGAGAGAAGGGAAGGAGAGGAAGGGATGATAGAAAATGATGAGATTCTCACATTTGATCTTGTTGAGGGAGTTGAGTGGAGAGACTTGACCACATGCGAAAATGAAAATGGGAGTGAAGAGATATGGTATGAATTAAATGAGAAAATCTTTAGGGGAAGAGAGGAAAAAGAAAAGGAAGTAGACACCATCCTAGAAGAATTAAGGAGGGTGTTCGAGGCTAAAATTCTTCCAATCATGCATTTTATTCTTCCTTCATCTTTGTGGGTATTCAAGGATGTTTCCCATCTTGGGACCTTCCTTGAAGCGAAAGTTCACGGGACGCTTGGTAAGGTCCCTAAATCTGTGTGCCTCGAAGGATAGGCCACATTATGTCTGGCCAGGAGACATTAAACCATGGCGCACTTGGGAGGCAGTCCCAATGTTATCTTACTTTTTCTCGAAATTTTTCTTACTTTCTATAATATGTTTTACTTAGTTTTATTTCAAATAATTTTTCTATAACCTCTGTTGAACTAACAAGTACAGATTCAACAACCGAGAGTTATAAAATTGCCCGCAATCAGTCGACGAACATCATCGCTAACCAAGGGAGAAAAGGAAACCGAGGTAGGCTTACACACAACACACCTCCACGCCACCACCATGCGTGTGGCTAGGCGTGAAAAATTTCCAAAGAGCCTCCACGCCGCTCACACGCGTGTGAGCAGGCGTGGGAATTGACCAGAGAGCTCCCACGCCCACCACCACGCGTGGTATCGTGCGTCGACGGGCACCAGATTTTTTCGCGGATTTTCACGCGAAGTGGTTTAAAACCCTTTCCTTGCTTCATTTCTTCCCCACCACGAGCAAAAACTCTCCCAAGCTGAAAATATACACTTTCTAAGCATTTCCTTCCAAGTCTCTCAACTTTTCTCAAAGATTCTAAGTCATTTCTAAGGTATGAACATACTCTTCCTTGCTATTCATTTGTTTAATGAAGAACTTGTTCTATTTTGAAGAATATATCCATGAGTTTTTCTTGTATGACATTTTTCTTGAGATATATTGTTATGAGATGACTTAATAGACTTATATTAAGCCTACATTGCTTCTATAGACTAGAAATTTCATGTTTTAACATCTCTTTGTGACTAGATCTTAAAATTGCTTGATTTGGGTTTTCTCTTGTCATGATGAGATCCTTGTTGATATAGTGAGCATGATGGGTAAAGTTTGCAACTTTCCTACTCTATAGGCACCACATTGCTATATTCTACTAGTTAGATGGTCCAATTTTAACTTTCATGAAACTTCCATTTTTCAACCTTGAGCTAGTCTAGAGGTAGAAGATGAAGTTGACCATGTGTTGACCTTTTGACTATGAAATGAGTGTGGAATGTTATGAGCTAATTCTTGCATGTAGAGGATAGAATTGTTGAAGGATATTAAAATGATGGTTGCATGCATTGAATTTTTATGATTTCTTTTTAAGATATGTGCAATATTGTTCATAATCAATATTTAAGTTTGGCAAGTGTTTTTCCTTGTGTTGCTTTGCTTACCTATTATATAGGAAAAGATGTCTTCGCCATATGAGCTTGCACAACAGATTGCTCAAAGGCTCCAGAGAGGGAAAGCTCCCGCAGATGAAAACAATGCCAGGGACACTAACAAGCGTTACATAGAAGTACCTACCGGGACTCAGATTCTGCTGATGACTGCTACAATGCTGGGACGGTATAGGCAATTGTTAAACTACCCTATTGTGCAGTGGAGGTATGTGGATTTGAGAGTGCTGGAGGATTATGAGTGCAAATATGGACTAGAGAGGTTGATTGCAGAGCCGTATTGGAGCAACCTGCTAAGCTGGAGACATGATACTTTTATCCCTCTAGTACATGAGTTCATCGCAAGCCTGAAAGTTGATGGAATGGCTGGAGATCTCTACAGCCCCACCATCCAGTTTAGACTCTTCAACCAAGACTACAATATTTCGGCCAACCAATTGGGAGTTCTCCTTGGATTTTATAATGAGGAAGATCAATCAAAGCACTGGTACAGGAGACTGAGACATGACTTTGGAGACCGAGATATACCAAGAACATATTGGTCGAAAATTGCAAGACAGGGAGTCGACTGGGAGGGGTCGAGAGTGAGAATTTCTCAGGTTGTAAGGGAAGATTTAAAGGTTTTATGGAAAGTAATCGCTCATTCTTGGGAAGGAAGGCCTGAGACTTACGATCGAGTCTCAAAGGCGGAACTATTTATGCTTTGGAGCATGGACACCGGAAATTCTGTGAACATGAGCGCAATTTGTAGAAACTTGCTCGTGGCACAACAACAAGAGTCAACCAGGGCAATCTTCGTAGGCCCATTGGTTACAAGGCTATGTATTTCCTTGGGCAATCAAATGAAAATGAATTGGTTCGAACATCGACTTCCAGGAGCGCATGTAGTTCCTTTATCACCCGAGGACATTGCAAAACTTAACCTGAGACAGCTAGCGCGAACAAGAATAGATGAGGAGATGGCGGATGATCACACAACTTCACCCTTGATGTCCCCAGGATTCACTCCTTCTCCGACGTCGTTCAATTCTCAATCTCTTTCGGAAATGTACTCGCCGCTAGACTCTTCAATGTATTCACCACCGCCATGAGAGCCCGGACCGTCTATGCCCCCACCACAACCTGAAGAGCGAGACCCCAACCCCTCTACCTTCAACATTCCAAGCTGGTTCACCCCAGTAACTGATTGGAGATCCCTCCAGAATTTCCAGTACCAATTGCACTTGGAGCAGATGCAAAAGTTGGATGAAATTTCAAGAGAGATCAAGGAAACCAGAAGAGCATAAAGGAAAGAAGAAACTGAAGAACATGAAAAGACAAATCTTAATGATGATGACTTGTGAACTGTTAACTCTGAACAATTGATTGTGGACAATCTTTATATTTTCTTTTTATAACTTTACCTGCAATTCTGTTTATGTTTTATCATGCACGTTTCGTCTAGCCAAAGACGTTAAATGTGGCGCTTATGGGAGGCAACCCACAAATAAAAGAAGAAAGGACCACTCCACCAACAACCATGAAGACCAATCTTGAAAGGGCAAACTCAGATTGTAAAACTTTTCTAAGGATACAAATTGTAAGTATTTCTTTTATCCTAATTTAATGCCCTGTTTTGGTTCGCTTTATTTTCTAGAATCGCAAATGAAGAGCTGCATGAAATTGTTGTAGATGTAGTTTGTTTGTTAGAACTGTTTAGCCCAATTCACACTTTTAAGTGTGGAAAATGGGGCATGTGTAGAACCCTTAAACATATATCCTTTTTCCTCCGTTCCCTATGGAAACATCGAGGACGATGTTTATTTCTAAGTGTGGAAAGGGTGTATGCCAAGCACCTTGTGCTCAATTGGCATGTAGTGGCCACCCTCATATGGGAGGTCATGAGTTCGAGTCTCAGTGGAGGAGGTCTCGAAATTGACTCTTTCTGCTTCAACAGGTTGAGAAAAGTATAGATGAATAGATACTACAATGTAATAGGGTCAGTTGTATTCAAAAAAAGTGATAAGGTATAGGAACCTAGAGGGTGTGTTATTGTCAATACTATCTAGGAGGACTCCTAACCTTGTGCCAAAAATTTAATGTCTTAAATATGCTTTGGAAAGTACAATTTGCACAATTGACCCACAAAATTGAAAATTTTTATGAGTGCTTGCATGCCTTCATCTTGTATTTTGTTTGGACCTTAGTCAAGTATCACTCGAAGGGACATGGGGCAAAAGGAGAGCCTAAGTGAGCTTTGAGTGAAAACAATCCCTAATCCCTAGAAAAAGGCATGAGGGGTTGATATGGTGAAGCGTGAATAAAGGCTTTAAAAAGGGCCACTCCCAAAGATAAAATTTGAGGGAAGCCTTCTCGCTAGGAAGTGTTCAACCATAGTCTTCGAATGCTATATCTGGAGTCGGTTGTCCACTTTAAAATGTTCCTAGGAGAAGAGAAAATTGAGAGGAGGTGAGCCGCCTTGCTAGGATTCGGGCACCCATTGCACTGACCTTCGTAAAAGCATGGATCTCCATGTGAAGTCGGGTAGTCCGATGACGTTATCCTAGGAGGTGAGAAAATAGAGTGATCGCCCAAGCCATGGCGATGAGCGGTCCATGTCCCTGCCTCACTTATCTTAATGTAAAGGGGCTTTGGCGTTAGGTGAAAGTTGGCTAGGGGGTGAGCATCGTTCCCACTAGTCGGATCAGCTAGAGGCCCCTAGAAAATACAAGGTGAAACCATTTTGTCACTTGCATGCTCGAAAGTGTGAATCAAACTTTTTATGATTATATATCTTGAGACTTAACATCCTTAGCGTATTTCTTACATTTGGTTGGCACGAGTTTAGCAGTCTTGGTAGATAGTATAGGGGATTTCACCCGCTCAACTCCGAACACCTACACATCACTTGATTGGTTAACAGTGAAAGAAAGAACTATCCTTGGTGCTTACATGAATAGGGCTTAGAAAAGTATGCTTGCTTGAGGACAAGCAAGGTTTAAGTGTGGAAAGTTTGATAAGCACCAAGGATAGCACTTATAAGGGGTCTTTATTAGATTAAAATCGCATCGTTTAGGCATCCATTTACAACAATTGCATGCATTTCAGCTCAAATGCGATTAGTTTCCTCTAACAACATTTCTAGAAAGAGTTTTGAAGCATTTCACAGGTTGGAAAGGGATTTGAAGCCAAAATGGAGCAAAAAGGTGAACAAGCCTGCATGCAGTAACGCCCCACGCCCCTTCACACGCGTGTGGCTGGGCGTGGAATCATTCCAGAGAGCCCCCACGCCACTCACACGCGTGTGAGCACTCGTGGTCGGGCCAAGGGTTATTTTGGGAAAGTTGTCCCTTTTCTTTGTCACCTATATAAATCCCTTTTGTCCAAAACCTAAGAAAAGGAGCTTAGATCAGAAATTGGTAGAATAGGATAGATAGATCTAGAGGGTTTTCTCCCCTCTTGGGGGAAAATTTCTTTCATTCATAGATAGAGTAGAGTAAGGGCAAGAAGGAAGATTGGGATTCAAGATCAAGGTTGTAAAGCCCCCTTTTTCCAAGGGGTGGTAACCATCTCTTTAATTTCTAATCTATTACTTGTTTCTTTGAATTTCCTTTCCCTTTCTTGTTTCTTATTATGTTAGAGTAGATTAGAAAGGGGATTGGTGGCCCCATGGTAGATCTATGTGGATGTTTAATATTATTGTTGTAATTTGTGAATTGCTTGCTTGTTGGATGTTGAACTTGTGTGGATGATGTTCTTTAAGCTTTGTGCCTTTTGTGGCCACATTAGGTAGCAAACCCAAAGGAAGTGAGTGTGTGCGCGATAGCGGCCACTCACGAGTCTCACTCACCCACATCTCCGCTCTTAGTTCGAAAGAACAAGATCCGAGAGGAGTGGTAGACAAAGTGTTTGATGAAATGCCCCAACCGAATGAGGATGTGGGAGTCCAAAGTGTGACGCCACCTGGTAGTGTGCCATGAACTCCCTAGTCTATTCCGCAGTTTGCATTCACAAAACCATCCAAAGATAAACCATATAGAAAAGCCTAAAGCCCCAATCTCCACTTTACTTTTCTTTACTATACACAACCTTTATCAACCTTTCCCTCACCAATGAATCCAACTCCTAGCTATTCCCGTAACTCTTTTCCTTCAACATCTTAGATGCCATCACACCCATTGTAACACCCCGTAAATTCGTTTAAACCTTTCGGTCGATAATTAATTACTTGGGCAATTTAATTATTTTAATAGGGCTAGTTCTTTCAATTTCATATATATATGTGTATATATATTTCTTGAGCCTAATTTAATTATTCTAATCAAGAGCCCAATTCTTGAATTTTATTCTTGTAAGGGATTTTATTCAATTTGGATCCTTACAATTCTTATAATTGAATCATTCTTACATAGCCCAATTTCTTACTATATGTAAGTATAATGTCTTTAAGACATCTTATGGGCTTCTTTATTCTAATTTATATATTTAATTGTGAGGGATGAATTCATTAGCCCAACTTATTAATCTTGTACATATTAATTCTTGTAAGTAATATAATATATGATTTGAGCCCATTCCACATTAAAGTCTTTCACCCTAATACATTATATGTATTCTAGTATATATATTCAAGATTAAAAATCCCTAAAGGTTTTCACTCCCTCCCCTCCCTACACTCATTGTTCACGCCATTTCCTCTTCATTTCCTTCCAAATTTGATCTTCATTTCTCCTACAAGTTTTCAAGTCAAGATTGCTCCTTTAAGCTTGTTTAGGATTGGGTAAGTGCATCTAGCTAAGAATCTACCTTGCATTTTATGGTTTTGCTAGTCTTTTTGCATATTCTTATGTGTGTTCTTTTGGGGTTCTTTGGGTAAAAGATGATCAAGAAGGTGGTGGGGCTCTGTGATCATTGTTGAGGCTTGGCTAGGTGGAAAGAACTCCTTGAGGTAACCACTATGTCCATCAAAATCTATTTTTACACTCTCATTCTATATGATATATTTGGTGTTGGAAATCCTGAAATTTCTTGGTGTTTAGCCCTATTCTTGGTTGTATTTTGTTGGAATTTCTTGATCTTGTGTCTTGATCTTGGCCTATTGTTGTTATGATCATTTGCTAGTTGGATTTCCATATTTTTGGCCTCTAAATAGATGAAATGTTGGTGTATTTTGGATCTGATTATTGCATTCTGGAAGGGTATTGTGTTGTCTGGGCAGAAACTGTTTCTGGGAGTGGGGTTGACCTTGCGGAGGACCAAGGCGGTATAATGTAACCCGCCGAGGTGATCCGCAAGGCCGGAGCGGTAGGCATGGGCGGAGGAGGCAGGCCCGTTGAGGAGGGCCGGCTCCTCCTTGCGGAGGAGGGCGGCGGAGGTGTGAGCTCCGTTGAGGTGTTCCGCATGGTCTCTGGGAGTTCGATTCCAGAGGCTGTTTTGGTTGTGGTTGTCTGTTTGTTTCCCCTTTTGTTCTGAATATTGTTGGAATGTTTTGTTGGGTATTTTACCATGTCTTTGGAGTATTTATTCATGACGTTTGTTGGGTATTTATACCATATCTTGGAGTATTGATTCATGTCTTTGGTTTCCCTTTTGTACTCATGGTTTATTGATTCTTTGAATTCATTACCTGGGAGTTGGTTTGTGTTCATAGTTGAGATGAACACTTTGTTTGGTTGTTTTGGGCTGAGTTTGGAGTATGAGTATGTGGTGGTGGTTTTGTTGAAATCGTTTGGAGGTTGTTGGGTGAATTGATTGTGCTACGGTTGACTATTGACTTCTGACTCTGGACTTCGGTCCCTGTGATTGGGTTGATTACCCCTGTGATTGGACTTCGGTCCCTGTGATTGGACTACGGTCCCTGTGATTGGACTTCGGTCCCTGTGATTGGGCTCATCACCCCTGTGTACCAGATTTCTGGATTCTGACTTCTGACTTCTGACTGTGGGTTTGACTTGGTACGATGGTTGGTATGAGGGTTTGGAGGTTGGAGTTGGGATTTGAGTTCCTTGAGTATATTCGGTTGATAGCTCGTTGTTCTTGGTTATGATTGGTTGTTACTTATGGTTGTTGTTCCATTGGTATCTTGGTTATGGTTTGTTGTTGTCTTATATTTTCGTTGTGGATTATTGGCTTCGTTTGGATTAGTCTTGGTTTGTGATTCGTTCAGCTTATTGTTGTTGAGTATCTGTTTTGAACTATTGAACAGTTTGTTGGTGTTTATATTCTATATGGGTGTGTAAACCTATTTACAAGCTTATGTATATCTATACTTTCTTGCGGGTGTGAATGGTGGTTGCTTAGCAGTCTTTTGCTAATGGTTCTTTGCGTGTTTTCCAGGTATGGAGTAAGTCTGAGCGCGAGCGCGTTAGAGCCTACCTTGTGACGATGCTTAGACTTAGTTTACATTGTTTAGACTTTATGTTTCGGGCCTGTGTGCCATTGGAGATTTTTATATACTCTTGACTAGTGATTGGGATGTTTGAGACAGATTGAGGATTTCTTTATCTATGCAGTTATCTATTTTCGATTAGCCTGTGCATCTAGGTTGTGTTATCTTTCCTAGATGTGGCATGATGCCCCTTAAGTTTTAAATTCGCTTCCGCTATATTATGTTGTTGGTTGAGATAGGCAGCTGTTGTGTTGAGATATACCTATCTCAGCTTGTGTAAGGTTGGGGTGTCACAGTTGGTATCAGAGCCTGTGTTGAGGTCTGAGTAGAGATCCTAGGGTTGTAATCTGAGACTCTAGGACTTGATTAGTAGAAATTAAGATGTTTGAGAATCCTAGGATGTGTGAATTCTAGGCCGCGCGGTGAGGACTCGTTTACTTGCTTTTGTTTTATGTTTGTTTGTTGCTTGTTGTTTGCCTGCTGTGAGCTTGTTCTCACTTTCTTTCTTGCGTGTTTGGTTAAGGCCGACCGCAGTTCTATTCGCTTTCTGTTAGTTATCTCCCTCTTTAGCGATCATGCTGCCGTCAAGGAAGCGGGAAGAAGCCCCAGGCACGGGAGGAGGGATGCTGGATCGTCTCAAGAAGCTGAAGGCGGCCGACGCTGGGACGGCAAGGACTTCAGGAGGCAGCAGCTCGGGTAGTAAGGGAGTAACTCTCCCTGGCTTCGAGAGGGGGAGTGGAAATGAAGGAGTCCCATCTCCGACGGGGGAGCTTCTCATCATGAACAAGTCCCAGGCTGAGAGCGGCGATGTGGTTACCGGTGTCTTCCCGATACTCTCCGTCCCCACCTTAGTGCTGTTCGACTCCGGAGCCTCTAATTCCTTTATATCCTCGAAGTTGGTCCGTGAGCTGGGCATTGTGCCTAGCGCAGCAACGAGGATCGCAGTCAAGGTGGCGTTAGGCGAAATCAAGGCGTGTGAGCACATCTTCGAGGGCGTGCCTATCAAGATCAAAGAAGTGACCTTTCCGAGCGATCTCATCCAGTTTGACTTGGACGACTTCGGAGTGGTGCTGGGTATGGATTGGCTGGGACAGTATAAGGCCCAGATTTTGTGCAGCGAGCAGAAGGTGGTCCTGAAGGGCCCTGGGGGCAAGCGGGTATCGTATTGAGGGGCGACTAAGGAGCCCGAGGTCAAGTTGGTCTCTATGATCAAGATCAAAAAGTACGTCGCCAAGGGACATGAGGCCTTCTTATGCGCAGTTGAGGACCTTAGCGCTCCGAAGGATGAAGTTCAGCAGATACCCGTGGTATGCGAGTTCCCCGATGTCTTTCCGGAGGAGATCCCTAGATTACCGCCTCCCCGAGAAGTAGAGTTTACTATTGACTTGATGCTAGGAACTGCCCCGATATCGAAAGCCCCGTACCGTATGGCACCGAAGGAAATGCAAGAGTTGAAAGAGCAGCTGCAAGACTTGTTGAACAAAGGATACATCCGACCTAGTGTTTCGCCGTGGGGAGCTCCGGTGCTTTTTGTAAGAAAGAAAGATGGTAGCATGCGACTCTGCATCGATTACCGAGAGCTGAACCGAGTGACAGTTAAGAACAAGTATCCTCTGCCGCGAATCGATGACCTGTTTGATCAACTTAAGGGAGCCGGTTGCCGCGAATCGAAGATTGATTTACATTCAGGGTACCATCAGCTGAGGGTGGCAGAGGCGGATGTCCCTTAGACAGTATTTCGGACCCGTTATGGCCATTACGAGTTTACAGTGATGCCGTTTGGGTTAACGAATGCTCCAGCCGCTTTCATGGATCTGATGAACAGAGTGTTTCAGCCTTACTTGGACGAGTTTGTGGTGGTATTCATCGACGACATTCTGGTTTACTCTCCTGATCCGACCGAGCATGAAAAGCATCTCAGGACCGTGTTGCACATTCTGAGGGAGAAACAACTATATGCCAAACTGTCTAAGTGTGAATTCTGGAAGACCAGTGTGGCTTTCTTGGGCCACGTAATATCTAAGGATGGAGTCTCGGTGGATCCTGCTAAGATCCGGGTAGTGATGGAATGGCCGGCACCAACAACTCCGTCTGAAGTTCGAAGCTTTTTGGGTTTGGCAGGTTATTACAGGAGGTTTGTTCCAGATTTCTCCAAGATAGCCCGACCTATCACGCAACTCATGAAGAAGACTACACCTTTCAGGTGGGACAGTGAGTGTGCTGCAGCGTTTCAAGAGCTGAAAGAAAGATTGACATCTGCCCCTGTTTTGACTTTGCCATCCGGGACTGAGGGATTCGAGGTGTTTAGTGATGCATCGAAGAAGGGGTTGGGTTGTGTGCTAATGCAGCAGGGCCGAGTAGTGGCTTATGCGTCCCGACAGCTTAAGAGTCACGAGGAAAACTACCCCACGCATGATTTGGAGCTAGCTGCTGTAGTCTTTGCATTAAAGATTTGGAGGCACTATCTTTATGGGGTGCAGTGCAAGATTTATACCGACCACAAAAGCCTAAAGTACATCTTCACTTAGAAAGAATTGAACATGCGACAAAGGCGTTGGTTAGAACTCATTAAAGACTATGACCTGATCATTCAGTATCACGAAGGAAAGGTAAATGTAGGGGCCGACGCGCTGAGTAGGAAGACGAGTTATATTTTGTTGTAGCACAAGATTGTTTTTGTTTTAATATTTTGACGTTAGTCTCAATGTTTATACTTCAATTTATGTAAGTGTATGAAATATTTTTCGGAGTATGAACACATGGTGTTGCTGGAGTTGCTAAACAAGGGCCATCTAGAGCCGGAGGAGAAGATATGCAAAGGAGTCGATGACTTTCAGAAGAAATAAGGGGTTTGACTAGTGATGTTTTATTGAAATCAATAAAAGAATATCACACTTTTTAATTGTAAAATCCAATGTTTACTTAGAACATTTATGTATTTGATTTTGAGGATCCTTGGTCCGTCGGCAGTACTTCGATCCACAAACGCCACTGTTCTCTTATTCGTATTCAGCTCTTAGGCTTTCTGACCAGTTGTCGAACTATGAGAAGAATCAAAATCTGAGTAGTGTGATCCTCCAATCATGTCAATCAAGTTTACGGAGCAGATCCGTGAAGTATTCGAGCAAGTTGCTCGTCAATCGTCTGCTTGTAGGTGTTAATCGACATTTACGGAGCAGATCCGTGAAGTATTCGAGCAAAGTGCTCGTCCATCCCTCATTAGCCGCCATCATCGTTCCTGGAGCAGATCCATGGAGAGTACAAGCGCAGAGCTTGTTAGTCATTGGTCGATGGCATAGAAATAGTTTACAGAGCAGATCTATGGAGATTTCGAGCGCAGAGTTCATTAATCCCTTTTTTGATTCTGTTTGTATTCAGAGTTTGAGCAGAGTGCTCATCAATTCTCTGTTTATAATTTTCATCCGGAGCAGATCCGCGAAAAGCTCGAGCGCAGAGCTCGTAGTCGTTGTATTGTTGCCGCAGCGGCGAACGAGGAAGAAGAAGCAGCTGCTGACTGTGATTCGCGATTTTGCCTCTGAAAAAACGCAAGAAGAGCGAAGAGTCTTGAATCTGAAGAACCGAGTTGGAAAGCTTCGATTCGAGATCGAGGTTGCAACTGCAAACATCGAAGAAGCAATGAAGCGGAAGAACAGTCCAGCAGCGGCGATTAAGTGTCTCCACGATTCCGATTCCTTCGTCGACGTCAACTTCGTCGGCGATGTGTGTCTCAAGGTGCGCAAGGCGGAGGTGGTGCTGCGCGAGGAGTCTCCCAACGAAGTTCGAGCCGGTTATGAGGAGTTTAAGACCGACGTCACCGCATTGTTCCTAGCCGTGCATAACAATAATGTTGCACTCGCGAGGAAACTGCTGAGTATTGAAGCAGATGAGAACCAGGAACTTTTCAGGGGATATTCTACTACAATAGCTATGAAGGAGAATCACCTTGAGATTTTAGAGATGTTATTCAAGGCTGGGGATTCTCAACAGGCCTGCGAGGGAGCTTTGCTAGAAGTCAGCTATTATGGACATGCAAGGATAGCAGAGTTGTTAATGGGACCTGACCTCCTGAAGTATGGAGTGGATGTGAATGCAATTAGTTGTGTTGTTATATCAATGGATACAATGGATACAAACCTTGGTTGTTATATCAATGGCGTTTGGAAGGTGAGTAGTCCTACCGTCTACACTGTAAATCCTACCGACAATGAGACCGTAGTCGAAGGTGGTGAAGCTTCGTTTGAAGATTATGAAGAAAGCATACAGACTTGTAATGAAGCAGCAAAGTTATGGATGCAGATTCCAGCACCAAAAGGAATAGAGGGCCTTGCAGTTGGTGTCAAGGATCTGGCAGTAGACCTGGACCTAGGTGTTGAGGATCTTGGAGGAACTTTGGACTTGATTGAAGGTAGTGTTGCACAAGAAGTAGGTGTTGCAGACCTTGTTGGTGAGGACTGCCCTGTTTCAACTAGCTGCAGTGGGGTTCTCATTTCCATTCTAAGCTGAACATACAAAAGATTTGCATGTCCAGCTTACGGGGGTGTTGGAGGAAGAAGGTGGTGAAGGGCATTAGTCATTAGAGTCTGTTAATCCATATGGTTAGAGTCTGGTAATCTGTTAGTCCATATGGTTAGAGTCTGTTAATCCATCAGTCTGTTAATCCATATCTCCTTCTCCTTCCTCTCTATATATATACACTGCAGTACTGTATAGACTTCATATTGTAAGCTTCAGTTTTCCATTCATCAATACAACATACGTTTTACCTTCTTTACTATACTACTGTGTGTATTCCGACATCTCTCGCTATTCATTCTTGAAAAAGATGTAATAATCAGGCATTCAGACCTTCTGACTTCTCTCTTTTGATTTTGAAATGAAACCATAGCAAAAAGGACTGGAGAAAACTCGGAGGTAAACTTAAAAACGTCTGGCCGTTTGCCGTTGTCTCCACCTCCTTCCAGCTTGGTTTCCTCACTGCCTCCCCCGATCAACGCATCTCTACAGGTTCGTGGGTTTTAGTGTTGATGTCCTTCCACGTGATGATAATATATTATCATTGTATATTTGTATTATTACTGTGCTGATAACATTATCTTTCCTCATCTATTTTGTTTCTTTTACCTAACACTACTGCTTTTTTTTTTTTTTTTTTTTTTAATGAAAAAGGTTTTTATTAGAAGGAAGAATAGAGTCTTGGAGAGGAGAAACCTCTACTGTCATATTAATTATTAGTTGATGGAAATCTTGGCTTCCAGTGTAATATTAATTCTTACCAAAAAAATTAAAATTTATTTATTCGAATAATCATTTCCCTAAGTATTTATGTGCATATATTGTTTCAGTATGCAGAGTTCTGATGTGCAAATAAACGTGAGACCAAGGATGTGCAAAGATGTGAAACTCCAAAATATCCGCAGGGATACGGATAAATACTGAAAGAAAGTAAATATTTAATTTATGTGTTTGGCATCTAATTTGCTGGCCCTTTTTGGGACTCATGCTGTACTAAAATGGTGTCTTGGAGTTAAAAAGTTTTCCGTCATTTTAGTAGGCATTCTGTTCGTATTTTTTTGGACTTTATTATCAAATTTGATATTCAATTCGAGTGCTGGACTCCGGGAGGTTTTTGTAGTTTGGACGGTGGTGCTACTTCCGTTGCAACATTTTTTTCCCGGTACGGGCGTTTCCTTTAGTGACCGGCGGGTGGGATCTTCAATGGCCGACAAACAATTCATGCGTGGTCCTACTGGTAATTTAAATTGAATTCAAATCTATTTGTAGTGGAATCTGATTCCATGCAGTTTTTAAAATGGCTAAATTTTCACGCGACAAAAGCATTTCATATTGAATATTGGCTTTACTAATGTGGTTCGGATATGCTGATTGGAAACAAAGAATGGCGGGCTTCGTCCTGCGACAGCGGCGGCCGTCTACAGCAGAGCAGAAGGCCCTCGGCGGTGGTGGTCGGTTGGAGGCTAAGCCGATGATGATGGCTGAGCGATAGTTCTGGTGACCACGGGCTACGGCGGAGATGGAGGCTGCGGTGACGTTGGCTATTGCGGAGGTCTAGGCCTGTGGCTGCTGCCTGGAGTGGAGGTTACAGTGACAAAGGAGGTATGGCTTATGGGTGTTCCAAATAGAATTACAGGCCGGCCTAGACCTCCGCAATAAGTTGGAACACCTGCCCATGCACAAGAAGTTGGAACTTCTTGCTGCACATTTAACTTTTTACATCTGCACTATAACTTGTTTTTTTTTTTTGAAACCCACTATAACTTGTTGATTCCCAATAATTTGCTATTATTTTCCTTTTTCATTTTGAGGTGTTCTAAACCCATGTATCTTATCATTTGAATTGCCCCAAAAGGATACAAAGTCTTACATTTTGGTTGTTCTCTTGAGAGAGATGATTCTTTTTAAATTGAAACTTTGTTTATTCTGCAAGTTTTCAATTGAATACAAAATGAATTCAATTGAATGATTACAACTCCATTGCAAAATGAATTCAAATGTTAGAAAAAATAGTCATTTTTTTATAATAGGTAGTTCAGGTCGGAGGCCACGTGAGTCATGGGGCAATGATAAGCACGGAGCTCAATAATAAGTAAGAAAGGAACAATAGGAACAAGTAAAAAAAAGTTGTGACAAAACCCAAAAAAAAAAAAAAGAAATGAGGCAGAAAACAAAAACAAGCAATAAGAGGAACAAGACAAAACAAATATGGAGAGTCATCAAAAGTGGAAAACAAGGGAAGATGATCGAAATTAATGGTTGTTCATAGAAATTTTTCCCTTTTTATTAATGTACAGGTACTTTGTCATTAAATTATAAAAAGTGGCGCACATATATGTATACGTATATAAAAAAAATAATAAGTCTTAATCAAGTTATAAAGTTATATCTTGAATTTATGTCTCTTTTTTTTTTATGTTAATAAATGTATAATTTATTTTATTATTAGCATTAGTAAGTACGGTATTATTATTATTAATGTAGTTATTATTATGTGTCTTATTTATTTTATTATATTAGTAAGTACGGTATTATTAATATTAATAATATAATCATCAGTATACCCCCTTCTTCCTGGTAACAACCGGTTATACATCCATTTTCGATGTTCAGGTATATTAGCCATATAAAACAACTGCAAAAGTATATACAATATAAACACAACATATATAAATATATTACAAGTAATATAAATATTTTAAACAATTATATATCAACATACTAATAAAATAATAGACAACATATACAATGCAAGCTAAAGTTAAAAAATTATAAATATACAAATAACTCAAAACACACACATAAATAAATTTTACACACACACACACATACATACATACATACATATATGCATACATACCTACATAC
Organism: Ipomoea trifida; assembly: GCA_003576665.1. Lineage (NCBI taxonomy): Eukaryota > Viridiplantae > Streptophyta > Magnoliopsida > Solanales > Convolvulaceae > Ipomoea > Ipomoea trifida. The sequence goes on from CP025646.1 coordinate 25,663,693, forward strand.
ACACTACATAGTGTTCAATCATTTTATAAATAATTTAAAAATATATACAAATAATTAAAACTAGATCTAAAAAAAAGATGACATAAATACAAAATTCTAAAAATATATACACATACCTTAGCTTGATTTCAACACTATAGTGAAAAATCCCCTGCAAAAAAAAAAAAAAAGTGTAAATATTCAAACTAGCTAGATCTAAAAAAAAATTGACATAAATGAAAGTTCTAAGAAAATATACACATACCTTAGCTTGATTTCCACACTATTGTGAGTAGTTTAGTATAAATCGCGTGGAGAAATGAAGAAATATGAGAAATGGGTAAAAGAAAACAGAAGAAGAAAAAAATAAACTGGGCAGGGAACCTGCTGGTGCGGTTATATATAAAGGAATTCCCGACCACCTTTTATGTGGTCGGAAACAAAGTCAATTTCGAAAAATAAATAAATCCCTAAACTTTCCGACTGCTTGGGAAAAGTGGTCGGAAATTTCCGACCACGCAAAAGGTGGACGGAAATTTCCATCCACTTTTCCGACGACTTTGTCGCTTGACGGTAAAAGGGGAAAAAATCACTTTTTGCGGCCAAAATTTTAGGTGGTCGGAAAATCGTTGTTTTCCAGCAGTGGTCGTGAAGGTTTATATTATAATATATTATTGTATATTTGTATTATTGATCTGCTGATAACATTATCTTCCCTCATCTATTTTGGTTCTTTTACCTAACATATCAGCCTTATTCCCACTGATGACTCACTAACTCATTATTGCTTTAAAAAATTATTATTATTGCTTTTATTATTTTTAGTGGCCACCTAGCAATAATCTTTTCATTCACAGTATTCATGTACCTATATATATATTTGTGTTCCTTGTGCTGTTGTAGACGGAGAGAGAGACATGAAAATATATGTTTGTTTCTTGCATTCTTTCAGACAGAAAGAGAGGCACCAAAAAACATGAGGTTGGAAAATATATTTGTTGTTTCGTTGCATACAGTGCATGAAAAAGAGTGAAGCAAATAAATATGTTTGATTTCTGACAGTATTAAGGAATACAAAGAAATCAAAAGAAAACAAAGATAATTTGTTTTTGTGTTTATAAATGGACAGAGTTAATTCCAGAAATGGTCCTTCGACTATTAACTTCTACCAATTTTAGTCATCGACTTTTGATTTTATAAAAGTTGGTCCCTTAACTATTGATTTTGTACCAATTTTGGTCATTACGTTAAATCAATGTTAAATAGGTGTTAGATTTGAGGGTAAAAATGTCAAATCAAATATTTTAACCTTTCTTCTTCACTTTTTTTCCCCTCCTCCATCGCAAGATTATATAGGGAAAAATGTGAGTCAATATATTTATTTTTTACATTTAATGTAAAATTGTTTCAAGTAATTATTTTTTTTTTGTTTACTGCAATGTAATATATATACTCCGTAATAATTTTTTTTTTTTTTGTAAATTCTCTAACTGGATGTAGAGTGTTATTGTATATTTTATTGTTGTATTAGGTTTTTTTTTTATTTGATAGCAAAATGGTAGAAAAGGGGAAACAAAGTGAAGAAGAAAGGTTAAAATATTTGATTTGACATTTTTGCCCTCAATTTTAACACTTATTTAACATTGATTTAACGAAAGGACCAAAATTGGCCCAAAATCAATAATTAGGGGACCAACTTTGGTAAAGTTAAAAGTTGAGGACTAAAATTGGTAAAAGTCAATAGTCGGACCATTTCTAGAATTAACTCTAAATGGACATACTCAAATCACTTTTTTGGAATGCTTCAACAAAACTAACACCAAGGGTAATGTGTTCATTTGTATATATAACTAATATTTTGCTAACATAACAAATTTCAGTAAGCAATTAAGGAGAAAATTGAAACAGATCAATTTCTCTTATATATAATTACTCATACTGTACAGCATAAAACTTCTCTTCCTCATTTCTTGCAATAGTTGCTAAGGTTTAATTAGGAGATGTTTGTTTTTTCGTTTCCAATAATACTAACTTCATTTTTATAGTCAATTCACATAAACAAGTGGCCCTTTTGGAATTTGTTGATCTCGCTTTTGGTGGTAAAACTTCAGTTGACTTATTATTCTTCTTCTTCTTCATATTCATACTTTGATGCTTACTGCATTCCGGCTTCTTCCCCAAAATTCATTCTTGGGTTAATATGTTTCTAACTCGGAATGCTGATTTTCTTTTTATTTTTTTAATTACTGTATCTAATGGTTCATGTATGAGTTAAAGAATGAGAATTTTGTGATTGATTTAGTGATTTAAAGACTACATTTTTACTGAGTCTATGAACTGAGCTTAGTTTGCTCTAAGTGTTTGCTTTTTCAATGCATTAACTGTGTTTTCTTAGAAGAACTGCGTACAATTGTGAAGGCAGGAGTCCGGTTATTAATGCAATTGGTTAATATCTGATTTACTAAAAATGAATTAAAATATTAAAAAAAATTGTCATTTATGATAATTGAGCGTTCAAATTCTGACTGCTTAAAGAACAAATCGGTAGTTAAGGTGGGAGTGAGTCATGGGACAATGGCATTTCTCTATTGAATATGGTGGATGTTGTGATGAAATTATACAATAATACAAAGTGGCCGACAAAGCAATTCAAAGTGCTCTTGATTTTAAAATCTGTTTTGTTTTGTTTTGTTTTTTTATTTTATTTTTGATTTTTTTACTTCACATCTGTTCTGTTATTTTGCTTGGCAGTTCAGATTCAATGGAAGAATGAGGATTTATTTCGTTGAAGGATTGGGTTGTTTATTAGAATATCTATTGGGCTGAGGTGGTTTTGATATGGGCTGTTGGTGGTTGTCCATCAATATAATTATTTGGATTGGGCTTAAATTACGTGTGGCTATTTGGAGTATATATGAGAATAGATTTAAGATAGTTGTTGATAAACCGGAACTACCTTGTTATTAAGGAGACAATGTTCTTTTACGTCATCTACGTACTTTTAGACTCTGTTGCACATTCAAAAGATAATTTAAATTGGCTAGATCGAAAAAAATTAACCAAATAAGCAAATAAAACGAAATCATCCCAATTTAAGACCAACGCAAATACATCAAACATAAACCCGATCCACATTTGAGGATGTCAGCACCCATTTACTTCGCTTTTACTTCATAGCTATGAAAAACATTTGAGTAAGCGAAATTAAGGAATTTATACTTTCAAAGTGTAACGACGAATTTATCATTTTATAGATGAGATATTACCTGATGGTTGTTGACCCTGTAATCTACAACTCTAATTCTTACGAACACCTTTAATATTTTGTCCGTATCTGATTCAAACACCTTTAAAAATCCGTGATGAGCCTCTCAAGTCTGAATGTTATGTCATAACTAAATTTTCGTAAAAAACATTTGCACTCAATATTACTTTGAATTCCCTCTGTTTACGTTAAATCGTTAATACATACACAAACAAAGTAATTCAGATTGGTAAAAAAAATAATTATATACAATATAAATGCATCATAAATATAAATTCATGTTGTATTATTGAAAATTGGAAAATCGTTGTGTACAAAATCTAGCACTTCATCTATTTCCTCATCTCTTAATTCGGGAATATCAGGAAGTGTATGAGTTTTCGACAAACTGTTAGCAATTGTTGAATGAAAGTATGGCAAGTTTCTATACCTTTTTTTTTTTTTGAGCTATTCCTGTCACATTTGTCTCTAAGTCTTATTGTTGTCTCACCCAACTCAACGTTTGGGTTTTGTATTATCATCTTTTTCTTATCTTCCAATTCTTGAATCACTCTTTTTAGCTCGCTTTCGTCTTCGATTCCGCCAAATTCCTACAAAATAATTTGTTATTTCTACTTCAATAATATGAGGCTGATAAATAAGCATTAATTAATTACCTTGACGTTTTTTAATAACCTGTCCAAACTGGCAAGTTTTCGTTGAGGCCAATACAAAATTCCTAATTCCTTATACCTTTTCTTTAAAATTGCCCGACCAACATGTAGTTTATCTGCAGCTTGATCAACAGTCGTATGAAAATATTTAGAATTAATTACCGTTTTGGTCCCTCGACTATAGCGAAAGTAACGAATTGGTCCTCGGCTTTCCTTTTTGGCCGATTAAATCCTCAAGTATTGAATTTTTGACCGATGTGGTCCTCCGTCAAATGGGGTGTTAAGTGGCCGTCCAAGTTAGGGGCATAAAAGTCACTTCAGTCTCCACCTTCCCACCGGTCGTTAGTTATATACGCCTTCTTCCCAGTTGCTTCCCACTGCGTCTTCCATCCCTATGCCCTAATTTAATTTACCCATTTTGTAAATTGATCTAGTCTTCAACAGCGAGAGGGAATTATCATGCAATCTGCGGTGAATACTGATAGCGAGTGGAGTCAAAATTCATCAAGAAGTTGTTCAACGGCGATTCCGATTTGTCAATGTAGCCAACCTTTGCAGCTTCAAACGTCGTGGACGAACGATAATCCGGGCAGGAGGTTTTGGGTTTGTACGAAGGATAGGGTTAGTACTTCTCCCTTGTAATCATTTGATTTTTCTTGTTTTTTTTTTCTTTGTTTTGATTATGAATCGGATTTTGATTCAGGGAATGAGTGTTGGTGGGTGTGGATTTGTAAGCTGGTATGACCCACCAATGTGTTCAAGATCAAAGTCAATAATTCCCGGATTGTTACGAAGGTTAAATCGGAACGATGAAGAAATTGAGAGACTGCAATCGAAATTAAGAGCTACTGCTAGTAGGGATAAGAAATCAAAATTGAATTGTCCATGTAGAGTTGTAATGATTTCGTTTCTACTGTCAATGATGTTTGTGATGTGGTATTATTTCAAATGTACATGTGGTGGCAGTGTGAAAGTGGTGAAAAGGCTCCCTATTGCTTAGGCATTTTCTAAAAGAGCTAAAAATGTAATGTACTGCAATTGTGTTGGTATCCTCAAATTATGTAATGTTGTTTGCTCATTTAATGAAATAGTGTTTGGTGTTATTCATTTGATACAGTATATGTAAATAGCATAAAGGAAAGCAAATTCATTCACAGGCTGACAAAGTAAATAAAACATTCTTGATTCCCAAATATGACCATTAGTTTTGGCTAGTAGGCTTTGTTTGTTTGCCACAAAACAGACACATTCTAAACCCAAAAAAAAACCAAAAATCATTGTTCACAACTTAAGATCTGTCAATCTAATTCAATTGCAGAAGACTTGTCATTCTTGAACTTCATAATGTTGGAAGATCTTGTCCTGTAAGTCTTTGCCACTGTAGTTCTTGACTTAGTGAGTCCAAGTGACTTTGTTTCCTTTGATTTGTGCTTTCTTTTTGTTGACTTTTGCTCCTGCTGCTGATGTGATGTGTTATCCATTTCCTCAAACTGTAATTGACCTATACAAAGTAAATTACCAAGTAATTGTAAGTAGGCTGAACAGAGAAATGAGACCTAAACATAAATGACATTTACAAATTCTAAACAAGTAACATAGAATACTTGATGGTATGATCTCCATTTGACTAGTATCAACTGCCATGTTCTGAGCATTGGTTAGAGAATTTGCAATAATATTGTCTCCAACATTCAATAATGGATCAACTACATGGGAATACAGGAACCAATTAGTAAATATAATTGCACTTTGAGTACAGATTTCATAGTAAAATGGTAGTATGTAATTACCTCTAACAGAATGAACACCTATATTTGGAATTCCTAAGATTGGACAGTCAAAGAGTCTAAGTAGCTCATCATCTGTAAGTTCTTCACATGGTTGAGTATTGATTGGAATTTCCTCTGCCACAACCTCTCTCTACAATGGCATAAGTCAATAGAGTGCATTGATACTTATTTAAGTGAACTTATAAATGAATAATGAGTTAAGTATATTACCTGGCCTCCCTGTGCATTCCCAACAATATGTTCTGCCATAACTTGTTCAGACTGGACATTTAGATTTGCCATAACTTCTTCATTCCCAACTTGATCAGCCACAACGTGTTCAGCCACAACCTGTTCAGCCATAACCTGTTCAACCACAACCTATTCTCCCTAGTATGACAATGAAAATAAGTAATTATTGATATCTATCTGACTTGCATATCTACATGAATTTAGCTCATCAGTTAATTATATTACCTGCACTGCCCTTGCATTCTTTGCTAGTTGAGGACACCTTGTAACCCCTCGTCATTTCCGGATCAAATTAAAATTCGAGAAATATATTCTTAAGTTAAGACATACCTGAGATGAGTGACCGAAGCATCAAAAGAATTTTTATAAGGAAATATAGTTATTATTAAGCTGCGATCTACGTACCGGTCACGAACCGTAATAATTTTAGGAACTAGTGTTCGAACCCGTTTGACCTCAGAAATGGATTTTTAGGCACCCTACTATTATTATGGAATTTCCTAAATTATTAGATTAGCCCATAGCAGTCAAAAATTATTTGTGATCGTACATCGCGAGATTTCGCAGGATACCGAACCTAGCCCAATTTGGAGTTTTAGACTGGAATTAATTTTTGGGTTCGAAAATTATGAGAATTAAATTAGTTTCACCGAAGATTCATCTGATTTAATCCCCAACAGTCTAGATTAAGATATTTTAATCCAAGATTAGGTGATGTCCCATCCCTTAGAGCTTTGAC
>CP025646.1:25672706-25683576 GCA_003576665.1 Ipomoea trifida
CAAAGAGGCGATAGACTTCATTCTAAGTGTGGCGGTAGCACCCGGTTTCCCGCTAAGAGGGTAAGCTTCCGCAGCGTTATATTACGCAATTTGTAATAGTTGTTAGAATAGGAAATCGGGGTGTTACACACCTCCTACGATTATGGCTTTTTTGTTTGCATTTGGAACAGTGCAGACTGACAATTTTTCTACTCAGATGTGTTTCTGACTTTTTTGATTCATCAGCTGATTTCTTCTTGAGCTTCTTTGGCCTCCCTATTTTAGCAGTGTATAGTGGGGGAAGTGGACGTAGTTTAGTACTAACTGGCCAATCATGAGACCCAGCCATTGGGTGAATACAACCAGCATAAGTGTTCAGATATGTTTCAATCCTGTAACATGGTTCTACATAGTTATAAACTGACAATTTCTTCATCCAAATGGCAGATATGACATGCGTACATGGTATGCCTGTCAGTTCCCACTTTCTACAAGAACATGTCTTTGCATTGAGATCCACTTGGTGTTGGTCATAAGGTCCTTTTACCTCAAACAAGTGTTCATCACTTTGATAAGCCCAATATCCTCCTGCTTGTTTTTCAAACACTTCTAGTTTTTTTGCTATGACTGGACATAACAGTCCTGACCATTTACTAGCTTGTTTTCTGCACTCAAACAACCTAACCATCACTTGTTTTCTGAGAATCTCAAGGCAGGTAATCAGTGGACTATCCCTTGCATCCAATATCATTGCATTGAAACATTCACAGATGTTGTTTACAAGCATGTCACACCTTGGAGTTGGGGAGAAATGAGACCTACTCCACTCTGTGGGGTGTTTGTCACCTAACCATCCAAATGCATCAATATCCAATTTTTTAAGCTCTATCATTGTTGTAGTGAAGCTGGTCACAGTAGTGGCCCTTGCTGCTTGCCAAAGTGCATCCTTTATTGCTTGCCCACCAAATCCAGCCACTTTCATATTACCATGCAGGTGTCTAACACAATACCTATGGCTAACCAGGGGTAACTCCTCTTCAAAGGCTGGAATAAGTCCTTTCTGCTTGTCTGACATGAAGGTGTAATCTGCTTGAAAAGGTCCAATGATATCCTTTTTCAACAGCTGTAAAAACCAGCACCAAGAGTCTCTTGTTTCTCCTTCTACAATGGCATAGGCAATTGGAAATATGCCTTCATTTCCATCAACCCCTACGGCAGTCAGTAGCATCCCTCCAGCTTTACCCTTAAGATGACAACCATCCACCCCAACGAGTTTTCTACAATGCTTAAACCCTTCCTTACATGCTGCCCAACATAAGTACATCCTCATGAATCTGTTCTAACCCCCTTCATAGGTCAACTTAGACACCTCCACTTTACAAGTAGTCTTTGGATTTGTTTTTTCAATTTCCATACAGTAACTCCATATTTTGTTGAAATTTTCCTCTAACTCCCCTTTGATTTCACTCTTTGCCTTGGTAAATGCTTTGAAAGCTTGTCTCTTAGTTATGCCAATATGTTCTGTAGTGCACACCTTTTTCCTAAACTCCCTAAGTGTCCAATTACTGTTCCCACCTACTTCATTTTTCCATCTTTTGGCTATCAAAGAGGAGGTCACAAACTTGTTGTCATGAAACCAAGGACAACCCTCATGACTATCATTATAAGTAGTTATCTGCCAGTTCTGTTCATCCTTTTCAATTCTACAAGTCACCTGCCACTTACAACCCTCTTGCATGCACTTAGCAACACACCTGCATCTTTGAACTCCACTTTTTTACTAAATGTCCTACCCAACCATAGTGGAGATGGTAACTGAGGAATAGGCATAGCAGTAGTTTGAAATTCAGCCCCATCATCTGACAGATTCAATGCATCAGCAGCCTGGGGATCAACCTGCATTTCACCCTCAACATGCATTTCAGCCTCAACATTTGTAGGAACTTGAACCCCTCCATACTCAACCTGGGGATCAACATGCTTAGCAAACTCTTGGTCATCACCCTTGTCATTTTCATACTCACTTCCCTCAAACTCCTCTAACTCATTTGCAGATTCCCCTTCTTCCCAATCAGACCCATCTGAACTACACCCAACACCTTCTCCTTCTTCATCAGAATCTATGTTTGCATCTTCAGCTACATCTGCATCATCCCCAGTACCCCCTAGGATTGCCCATATCTCTACAACTTTAGGTCTAACCACATTATTTACTAAGTTCCATGTCTCCAAATCTGTCATGAACTCAAATAGTCCTTTCTCACCCAAAGAAAAATACCTCAGATTATCATCCTTATTAAAACCTAATTCAACAACCTTTTCCCTAAGTGTCATTATTCCCCATTCATCTAAGTCCATGTCAGAAAATGTAGTCACTTTCCCTCCTACGTATTTAGGTGGGTTACAAAGAGTTATCCTACCACCATATCTTAACTTAAGAGATAAAGTATAGCTTTGTCCACCTAATTGTTTAAACACAAAGAATACAGTGACTAAGAAACTGTCCAAACCTCAAAAACTCAAAGCACCGTACAAAATTCAAAAAATAAAGCAACTGGTCTCATTCTTTGGTAACAGGAAACAAAATAAAAAGACTAAAGTATACATATGAGGGTCCCCATTCAGAAAAAGACAGTGCATATTTAACAATAACAACACTTGGTAGGTGGAAACAAATAATAAACATTTATGCATGCCCCCCACCCCCAACAACAACAACACCAAATACTTTAAGTTTTACAGACAACAACAACATTGGTCCCCAATATTTGGTAAAAGAGGACATTGCTTTGACAAAAAGGGATGGTCCCCATGGTAAAAGAGGACATTCGCCGGAATTTGGTCGCGATCGCGAACTTACTTAGGTTTAGCGAATTTGGGGAATTTGGGCGATTTTGGGGGATTTTGGCGAGTTAGGTTTAGGGTAGTTCCATTACTTCGACTGTCCACACTGGTGAAGGGAAGAAAAACGGGAAAGCGTAAAAGGACTCTAAAGCCCTCAACGTCGCGACTAAAGTGACTTTTATGCCCCTAACTTGGACGGCCACTTAACACCCCATTTGACGGAGGACCACATCGGTCAAAAATTCAATAGTTGAGGATTTAATCAGCCAAAAAGGAAAGTCGAGGACCAATTCGTTACTTTCGCTATAGTCGAGGGACCAAAACGGTAATTAACTCAAATATTTAGAAAGCAATTCTAAAGTTATTGTATTAGGGTGTCGATAAGTTTTTTTTGTCCTTTTTCTTCTGATAAAAAGATTCATATTTAAATTTGCTACATCTAGATTTGCATGTGAATTATTGTCCTCCACAACTAAATCAACGCTATCAAATTCATCAAACACATTTGAACCTAAAACACCTGCATTTTCAAACAACTTGTTAAAAACAGTCTTAATTATTAAAACAAGAATTTCTTAAAAAATGATGAACACTTACCAATAGTTTCAGTACATTGTGGTTGAGTACTGACATTATTTCCAACTGGAAGAAGGTCTCTACTCAGAAGAGGTTGACTATCCCTTAGTGGTGATAGGTGAACCTCATCCCAAAATGAATTGTTACCATCAGAAGAACAATCGTTTTGTTTAAGATGGTATGAACAACAACCAATATTTGCCATTTCTTAAAAGTGCGTTCTAAATGGTTAAGGAATTAATAATTTCTAAGGGCAAAAAAAATAAGAGTGTGAATAAGTGTTAAGAAGAGTTTAAGACCAACGAAACAATGAATTTATTTATACCAAAGCCTAATAGTATGTGAAAACAACAAGTTATACTGGTTAAGTCTTTTGGTTTTGCCGAGGGCAGTTTGTTTGTCAAATCATAATAATTAACTCGCCGTCACTGTTAAAGACATTTACGTTTTTCAAGGGAGCGGTGATGAAAACTGTCAAGATAGCTGACATTTTAACCAATTTTTATTTTTCGTTTGTAATTACTTGCTTGGCATTTCTAGACAACATGTTAACAATGCAATCGATTTAATTCCTCATCAATTTTTTATTGAAGAAAAAGTTAACTAGAATATCTCTTGTATACATCGTTCCATTCTATTTTCTTGTTTACCCACTAACCTCTGCCTGGTTTCTTATTTCTTCTTTGTTTCTTGCTTCGTCGCTATTGTAATCCTTCACCAACAGAAGAACAATCGTTTTTGTTAATAAAATTACAATGAAAGAAAAATTCTTTTCTCCTCACTTTTTGTAACAAGTTTCTATGTCAATTATTTTAGTTCAGCAGATAGTTCAGAATAACGCTTGGTTGTCTTTGTATTAATTTTCTTGTAGTTCAGCAGAAGGTTCAGAAGAATTAGCGGACGATGTGCTGAGCAGAATATGGGAACAAGACAAGGCGTGCAACAAATTCAGTTATGAAATTTAACTGTATTCATCATCATATATAAGGGAAGAATTCTCTGAAGAAAGGACGGTGATCTAATTGAAGAACTCAAGAGTGAAAAGGAGACAAACCTCTCTTGGTGAAAATAAATCGATATCTTGACAAAGTCTACCTTTGATTCAAGATAGGTTTCATTGTGATGAACCGGGCAAGCAACCACTCTGAATGTCAGATTGGCTAAGATTGAGGGGGAGCCTCAATTCAAGAAGATCGGGAGATCTAAGTGATACACAACTCTTCAAGGCTGAACGCTAGAATGGTGATTGATGATTTCTAGTGTTGCCGTGTGATTCTTTACTGTAAAACTGTTGACATTTCAGATTGATCAATGAAGACTTGGGCGTTCAGAGTGATGCCCCCCAGATGTAGGAATGACAATTCCGAACTGGGTGACCAAGTCTAAGTGTCCTTACTGCATTGTTATTTTTTGTTACTAACTGCTCAAATTTATCTTTCTGATCTTCTTCATTCACTAGTTCAGATATCTGTTTACATGGTCATCTAAATTGATCTAGTAATTAGATCTAACAGTTGGAAGACTCTGTAAACCGATAGATTAAGAATCTGAATAATCTAAAGGAATTTCACTTGGTATCAGAGCAAGTCTCAAGGCCTTTCCCTTGAAGAACGATCTTCTGGAACTTTCTTGATCTCCTTCTTTTTCTTTTCCTGTATCTTCTAACCTATCATTTTGAGTTTTGTCATCGTTTGAGATAGATATGGAAGGACAGGCTAGACCACCTCAATTGATTGACACAAATTATGCCTATTGGAAGGCAAGAACCCGGATCTATCTTCAAGCCCAAGGAGTGAATGTATGGAAGGCTGTCACCCATGGCTGGACTCAGCCCAAAACCACTCATGAGGATAAGTCTGAAACTCTCACTCCAGTCGATCAATGGACTCCCGAGGACATCAGCAGCAGCGAAAACAACAATAAGGCACTGAACACGATTACCGGTTCGCTTGACGAGGGACAATTCGGATTAATCGCTGGATGCAGCTCAGCCAAAGACGCCTGGGAAATTCTTGAAAAACTTTATGAAGGAGATGCCTCTGTAAAGCAAACCAAGATGCAACAGGTTCTTACCAGATTTGAAGAATTACGGATGAAAGACGAAGAAACTATCGTCGAATTTAATGCTAGGGTTCAAGAGTTGAAGAATGAAGCAGCTGTTCTGGGTGTACCGTTCTCCTCGGATAAACTCGTCAGAAAGATTCTCCGATCTCTCCCTGTACGATTTAGAACGAAGGTGACTGCAATTCAAGAAAGCGTAGGCTGGGAAACAAAATCGGTAGCAGAACTCATGAGCAATTTAAGAACGTATGAGATGGATATTTTGTCTCAAGACAACAGCTCAAAAAAGGGCAAAAATGTTGCGTTTATTGCAGAGGAATGTGAATCTGAAGAAGAGTGTGATGATTTGGATGATGAATCTGTGGCAATGATCACAAGAAACTTTACCAAAATTCTCAAACAGATAAATCAAATAAACAGAGGAGGCAAGAATCAGCAAACGAGGTTCAACAATGCTGCCTCAACGTCGTCAAATCCATCACGAACCATTGGAAGAACATCAAATCCGAATCAACAGAAAAACGTCAGCCAAAACAACCAATATGGACAAAATCAGAATTCAACTCGACAGAATCAATGGCAGCAAGGAGATGCTCGGAACAAAAAAGGAATTCAATGTCGCGAGTGTGAAGGTTTCGGACACATCCAAGTAGAATGTGCCACATATCTCAAAAGAAAGAAGTCCATGAAGGCCACAACCTGGAGTGACGAAGAATGCACTGAGGAAATTCAAGATGAAGATGAGGAGATATCTGGAAATTTTGTAGCCTTTGCTGCGATAGTCACTGAACCAAATTTAAACTCAGGCAGTGATCCAGATCATGAAGATGTGGACAAAATACCTTATGAAGAACTCGAACAATCCTACATCAAACTATACAAGAAATGGGATATTCTACTGAAGACACACACAACCACAAATTCAAAGAATGAGTTTCTCGAAAAGAATGTGGAATCTCTCAAGAAACAAATTGCTGACAAAACTGCTGAACTATCCGAATCCAACTCAAAAGTGATGAAACTTTCAGCAGAATTAGAGGGCTTCAAGAAGCAGATTCAAATGATGAACACTACTTCAACCTTGAATCAAATCCTTGACTCTAGAAGATCACCAAACATACGAAACGGATTGGGGTATATTCATAACTCTCAAAACTTCCTCACTACTAAGTTTGTCCCTGCAGGTACCAGTACTTGGAATAATGGTGAATTTCCACAGAAGACTCTGAGGAAATATAGTCCAATATGCCACTACTGTTCTAAGAAAGGTCAGACAAAACCTGAATGCTACAGGTTCTACAATGATCAGAGAACTGAAAAGTTTCAGAAAAAATGGATCACTCCTGTCAGTCGTCAAATCTGGGTAAGAAAATCTAATTTGGTCTGTTACTCCATACTACATGGCAAAGAACAGGGAAAATGGTATTTCGACAGTGGGTGCTCAAGGCATATGACCGGTAGTAAAGAATTTCTCAAAGATGTAAATCCATACACTGGACAAGTGACTTTTGGTGATGGGATTAAGGGTGACATTATGGGTATTGGGATTCTGAATGTAACCGGTCTACCTCCACTATCCAAAGTACTGCTTGTTCAAGGTCTAAAGGCTAATCTGATCAGTATCAGCCAATTGTGTGATCAAAAGCTGAATGTGAGCTTCACCAAAGATCGATGCATTGTCAAAGACAATCTAAACAAGGTCATTATGGAAGGTATAAGATCCTCGGATAATTGCTATACTCTGTCTTCTAACCTTTTTTGTTTCAGTACTTCAACAGACAAAACAGAACTTTGGCATCAAAGACTTGGGCACATGAATTATCAAGATATGAATCAACTCATAAGCCATGAATGTGTAAGAGGGGTACCCAAGTTCAAGATAAAAGAAACTGGTGTTTGTGGCCCATGTCAGCTAGGAAAACAAACTCGATCTCCACACAAACACTTCAACTACATAGGAACCTCTTCGTGCCTAGATCTTCTGCATATGGACCTAATAGAACCAACACAGGTTGAAAGCTTGGGAGGTAAAAGATATATTTTTGTTTGTGTTGATGATTATTCACGGTACTGTTGGGTAATGTTTCTCAGAAACAAGTCAGAAACTTTCGAAGCCTTTGAAAAGTTGTGTTTAAGACTGCAAAAAGAAAAGGGTTTACATATTGGAAAAATCGTAAGGATCAGATCAGATCATGGCAGGGAGTTCGAAAATCAACACTTCTCAACCTTCTGCTCCAAAAATGGGATCAGTCATGAGTTCTCAGCCCCAAAAACCCCCCAACAGAATGGAGTAGTTGAGCGGAAAAATAGAACCATCCAAGAAATGGCTCGGGTTATGATAAACAGCAAAATCCTTCCTCAATATTTCTGGGCAGAAGCAGTTCACACTGCTTGTCATATAATCAACAGAGTGTATCTCAGACCGGGAATGTCACAAACACCATACGAGCCCTAGAGAGGAAGGAAACCAAACCTAAAGTACCTTCGTACCTTCGGCAGCAAATGTTACATCTTAAATGACAGAGAAAAGGTTGGAAAATTCGATCCAAAAAGTGATGAAGGCATATTCTTAGGATACTCACCAAACAGTCGAGCATACAGGGTCTATAACAAACATACTAAGACAGTTCAAGAGTCTGTCAATGTAATTGTTGATGATCAACCATATTCAATTGAAAACTATCTGCCATTTACTCATCAAGAATCGAAGCAAGTAAGTTCAGCCGATGGAAAAGAAGCCAAGAAAACTGAGTCAGGATCTTAAGACTCTGAAGGTGATAATACTGATCCAGATACTGAACAAAGTCAAAAGAAATCAGACAATATACAAGGAATCACCAAAACTGAAACAAAATCAGAATCTGAGGACTCAAGATCATCCACTGAACATCAGTCAAATACGGATACCAGCCTTCACCCGTCAAAACATATCCCCACACATGTTCAAAAGAATCATCCTGCTGAAAACATATTGGGAACACCCACTGCCGGCATTCGAACTAGAGGTATGTTGAGGGGCAGTCTGGCTGAGTTATCAGGCTATGCATGCTATACATCAAAAATTGAACCCAAGAATTACAAGGAAGCGCTTTAGGATGAAGATTGGATAAGGGCTATGCAGGATGAACTTGCACAATTTGAAAGAAATGAGGTATGGGATCTTGTGCCTTGCCCTTCGAATGCAAATGTAGTAGGCACAAAATGGATTTTCCGAAACAAAACCGATAAACAGGGAAATGTGGCCAGAAACAAAGCCAGATTAGTGGCTCAAGGCTATTCTCAGGTAGAAGGGATTGATTATGAAGAAACATTTGCACCTGTAGCAAGACTTGAATCGGTAAGACTACTCCTGGCTGTCTCCTGTATTCTGAACTTTCAGCTGAACCAGATGGACGTAAAGACCGCCTTCTTAAATGGACTGCTCCATGAGGAAATATTCGTGGCTCAACCAAAAGGATTTGAGAATCCTCAATATCCGGACTATGTCTATAAGCTGAAAAAGGCCCTCTATGGTCTGAAGCAGGCACCAAGAGCATGGTACGAACGACTCACGCAATATCACCTAAAAAATGGGTACACTCGTGGTGGGGCTGACAAAACACTGTTTGTTAAAAGGACCACAGAACACATAACTGTAGTTCAAGTCTATGTAGATGATATCATCTTCGGATCTACATCTCCTGCAAATGTCAAGGAATTCATCCTAGTCATGGAAAAGGAATTTGAAATGAGTATGATAGGGGAACTAACGTGCTTCTTGGGTCTACAAGTGAAACAAATGGAAACAGGTCTATTTCTTTCTCAAACTAAATACGCACTCAACTTGATCAAAAGATTCGGCCTTGACTCAGCTAAAGAAGCCAAGACACCTCTCTCAACAACTCTGAAACTGACAAAAGACTCCGATTCAAAACCAGTTGAAGACAAGCTCTATCGAAGTATGATTGGTAGTCTACTCTATCTAACGGCAAGCAGACCAGACATCATGTTCAGCGTGGGTCTATGCGCTCGCTTCCAAGCAAATCCAAAAGAAGCTCACCTAAATGCTGTCAAAAGAATAATCAAATATGTCAAAGGAACCGTGAATCATGGTCTGTGGTACTCTCGTGACTCAGGAACTGAACTACTTGGCTATAGCGATGCAGATTGGGCAGGAAACTTGGAAGACAGAAAAAGTACATCAGGAGGGTGTTTCTTCTTGGGTAAAAATCTTGTCTCATGGTTCAGTAAAAAACATAATTCAATCTCTTTATCCACGGCAGAGGCAGAATATATAGCTGCTGGGAGCTGCTGTACTCAACTCCTGTGGATGAAACAAATGCTGAACGACTATGGATTAAAGTTCAGTAGTGCTGACCTTCATTGTGACAATACCAGTGCTATCAACATTGCTAAAAATCTCGTCCAGCATTCCCGTACCAAACATATAGACATTAGACATCATTTTATCAGGGAACTTGTAGAAAGTGGAGACATAATAATGCACTATATTCCAACAGACAAACAACTTGGAGATATATTCACTAAAGCATTGGATCTGACCAGATTCAACACTCTCAAATCCGAACTTGGAATGTGTAATGGACCGCAGAACTAGTACAGTAAGTTGGTCAGTTTTAATTTTTTTTGGGTTCAGTTTTATTTTTGGGTAATCCTTCTCGTATCTGTATCATAAAAAAGTATCTTTTGTCATTTTCTGTTTTTCTGCCTACACTCTACTAATGTTTCATTTTTGAAAAGCATATAATATCTGAAGGATCGTGTACTCGTCTGACCATAACTGCCAGAGCATTAATTACGGAAAGGACAACCGTCCTATCATCACGACTCCCACTCAACCCATGCCTCATCACGTGACCCGAAAAAGTCGGTCACCTTTGGGAAGTCTCTTCGACCCTTGAAAACCAGCTGCAGCTTGATCAACACAATTACCTTCAATCTCTCTCATCTGCAAACCCTTCGAAAATCCTCTCTCAAAAAAAAAAAAAACCAAAGACCACAAACAGAACTCAAATGGATCAAGACGAGACCCAATATTTCGATTTCTCCAGACTCACAAACAGATATCCCTCCGAAGTTCAACATCAAGCATCACGAGAAATGGTGATGATAATCAACAACAAGATGAAACCTCCTGGAGGCGAACCAATCTGGTCATGGTATTCAAGGGCAGAGCAACTGGATTATCTGAAAGGGTTTCTCAAACCGATTGCTGTCGAGAAAGGAGAAACAACTACGACAAAAGACCCTGAGGTTTATTTTCGTACATTCTTATTATCTTATTCTTTCTTTCATTTATGATTACATATGAACAGCATAGTCTCTGCCTTAAATATTTTTCAGGATATAATTGTTCTATCAGATACTGAGGATGATGTTAATCCAGAAAATGTTAATGTTGAAAAACCCT
>CP025646.1:25692488-25706776 GCA_003576665.1 Ipomoea trifida
ATAAATTGGGCTTGTAGGAATATTTAATTACAAATAGTAAGGGCTCAAATTGAATAGAATCCCTTACAAGAATAATTCAATTAATTGGGCTCTTGAATATAATAATTAAGTCAAGCTCATGGGCGTAAGTATATATATATATTAAATTGAAAGGATTGGCCCAATTAGAAATTAATCAAATTGCCCAAGGAATTAATTAACGGTTCGAAGGCTTGAACGAATTTACGGGGCGTTACAGACCAAGTCTAAGTGTCCTTACTGCATTGTTATTTTTTGTTACTAACCTCTCAAATTTATCTTTCTAATCTTCTTCATTCACTAGTTCAGATATCTGTTTACATGGTCATCTAAATTGATCTAGTAATTAGATCAAACAGTTGGAAGACTCTGTAAACCGATAAATTAAGAATTTGAATAATCTAAAGGAATTTCAGTTTTCTTTAAGATGTTATGAACAACAGACAATATTTGCCATTTCTTAAGAGTGTGAATAAGTGTTAAGAAAACTTTAAGACCAACGAAACAATGAATTTATACAAAAGCGTAATAGTAAGTGTAAACAACAAGTTATACTGGTTAAGTCTTTTAATTTTGCAAAGGACAGTTTGTTTGTCAAATGATAATAGTTAACTCGCCGTCACTGTTTAAGACATTTGTGTTTTTCAAGGGAACAGTTATGAAAAGTGTCAAGATAGCTGACATTTAACCAATTTTTAATTTTTGTTTGTAATTACTTCATTGGCATTTCTAGACAACATGTTAACAATGCAATCGATTTTATTCCTCATCAATTTAGTATTGGAGAAAAAGGTAACCAAAATATCTCTTGTATACATCATTCCATTCTATTGTCTTGTTTACCCACTAACCTCTGCTTCGTTTCTTATTTCTTCTTTGTTTCTTGCTTCGTCGCTATTGTAATCCTTCAATTACAATGGCAAATCATGTTCCTTCATCATCTCATTCTGATTTTATTTTTTCTCTTGACTTTGAAGATACCTCAATTTGTGATAAATTGAATCTTGATTCTCTTCTTGAAATTGAAAATGAGTTTTACAAACTGCTGGAACATTCTGTTGAAGCTGAACCAGCTGTTGAATCTTATCCACTTGTCCAAGTTATTGAAGATGTTTTATCTGAACCTTTGAGTGAGATAGTAATACAAAAAAAAAATCGTGTGAAGAAGACCTTTTGTGATCAAGAACAGTCACTAAACAAATGATCTCAAGTCGTTTCCATCTTCCGGTTAGTAAAGCCGCGGTGCAATTAAAGGTTGGGGTAACAACATTAAAGCTTAGGTGCAGGGAATTAGGAATTTCGCGATGGCCTCGACAAAAACTGTTGCAGTTAGAGGATGAGGATGAACAGACAATTCCTTTCCCTTCTCCCGACCAGGATTACCGCCCCGTTCTTGAGATTACTGATAATTCTGCATTGGATCATCAATTCAATATTCTTTTTCCACCTTCAATAGGCGAATTATCACACACAACTGAACCAGTTTGCGACTTTTATCAAGAAATTGATCGTGACTTGGACTTCATGAATGTGATGACAGGCGAACACCATGATGTTGCAACTGATGCGCCTTTGAATGTCAAAGAAGTCTCCAAATCAGCTAAAACCATTGTACTGGACAAGAGAACCTCTAAACCATGGAGTTTTGATACTATTTCACCATTATTTCACTTACCAGCATCTCAGGCAGCAAAGGAATTAAATGTAAGCGAAGACAAACTGACGAGAATGTGCAAAAAGCTCAGAGTCAAACGATGGCCATACAGGAAGTTGCAGAGCTTAGTTAACCTGCTTGCAAATTTGCAGTATCTGAGCAAACTGAAAACGTATATTGTTAGGAAAGAGAGAGTGATTGAGCTTCAAAAGGAAAAGGAACGGATTTTGAAGGACCCAAACATTGAGTTATGCGCAGAGACTCAAGTACTCATGGAATCTTCAAGAAAGAAAAGAAGATATCGACATTTGATGGATATTTCGCACTCTTCTAAGTATGCGAATTCATCTAAAGTTCATGTAATAAAATCAGAGGAGATAAATTAATAAGCTTAAGTTGTACTTTATTTTTTCTTCTAAATTTCATTGATAATTGAAGTTTTTCTTGTTTTTGTTTTTCCTTTCTAATGACCATGGAATACAAACACTAGAAAAAATTTATTTCATTTAAGACATCATTAAAAAAACCCAAATATTCACGTCAATTACTAATTTTTTGTGTCAATTCAGGAAGCTTTATCTCCTTAATCACGGTCAATGAACTATAATTATTTATCCTTAACCTGTTGTTCAATCATGCATTCCTCTTCCAAGAGTCGTGCTCGCTTTACGCCTTAAGAAATGTGTGAGCGTAAAAGAATTCAAAAAAATGGCAACAGTTGCCAACCAAATAAAAAATCCCCAATGAAATACAATGTTCAACCCCTCACTACACGTCTGGACCACCATCACGTTGTACAATTTACCCAACACATAGACAAAGTGACATGTATCCAAATATTTAGAAATCAATTCTAAAGTTAGGGTGTGTTTGGAAAGTAGGAAAATGACTTCTGGAAAATGTTTTCTGGAAAATGAGTCATTTTCCAGAAAATAGGTTCATTTTCGGTGTTTGGATGTATTATGGAAAACTGTCTTTGTGTGTTTGGTTCATTTTCTGGAAAATGAATAGAATTTTATAATTATATGTTTTTATTATTTTATTTAAAATATTTATAATATTATTAAAATAATATTTTAATTATAAATATTTATTATTATTATTTAAAAAAAACCTAAACTAAACTCCCCCCATCGGTTTCCAGCGGAAACCAGAGGACTGCTCTGGTTTCCGCAGCAGCTAGAGCAGTGCTCTGGAACCAGAGCACTGCTCTGGCCGTTCTGCCGGACCATCTATGGTTTCCGGCGGTGAACCAGAGCAGCTCTGGTTCACCGCCGGAAACCAGAGCATTATTGGTTCCCGGCGGAAACCATGGCCGGCGGAAACCATACCATGGTTTCCGCCGGAAACCATGCGTAAACATAAAGGGAGCGAAGGGCGGAAAATGACTTCCGCTTGGGCGGAAGTCATTTTCCGCCCTTTTGGGGTGATTTTCCTCAGTCAACGGAAATTGATTTCCGTTGACTGGGTTTTCAAATGGTAGCCAAACACCAAGACTCCGGAAAATGATATCTGGAAGTCATTTTCTGGGCTTCCAAACACACCCTTAATGAATTCAGGTCACGATAAGTTCTTTTTGTCCGTTTCCTTCTAATATAAATAATCTTATTTAAATTTGTTACATCTATCTTTGCAGGTTTATTATTTTCCTCCACAAATAAATCAACGCTATCAAATACATCAACCTCATTTGTAGGTAAAACACCTGCATTTGCAAACAACTTATTCTAATAACTATTAATTATTAAAACCAAAAATTCCAAACAAATGTTAGAACTATAACAATAGTTTCATTACATTGTGGTTGAGTACTAGCATTATTTCCGGCTTCATAAAAATCTCTACTTAAAAGACCGTCAGTATCCCTTAGTGATGATAAGTGTATCTCATCCCTTATTATAAAGCAAAATCTCATAACTTTCCATTTTCTTTGGTTTTTTCAGCTGGCCTTGTCCACCTCCACCAAAATTGTAAGCAACACCTGTTGAGCATTATAGTTACTATGACTTCTGCGTTCTAAATTTTTAGTGTAAAAGTATTCACATAGTATCGTATACTTGTAATTGTTTCTAGCACTCATGACTTCTATGAACATTCTCTTACGTTATATTTCTCCAACGAACACAACGGAATCGATACACGTCAAGTTCATACAAATGTTGTACCTCGTCGACACAAATTACTCTAAACTTGATTCTTTACAATACATCTTCCACGATGAAGAGGTAATTCACTTGTAACATTGTGTTTTATTAAACTCTTTCTTATTGCATATAGATTCTGTTAAAGCAGGTGTTAACTGCATTTACACAACAGGGCACCTTTATTAACATGCATATTCCGAATGAATGTGTTTGAAAGTATGCGAAGAAATTTAAAGAGGGTCGGGTTTATCGCATAAAAAAAATTGTGGTCATGACTAATGTGCACAAACACAAGACAACCAATCACAAGTACATGTTAAACTTGTCTATGAGAACACTTGTCAGAGAATTAGATGGTGCGAATTTCTCCACTTTTATGTATCCATTAAGCGGTGAGCTCTCTTTAACATAAAATTTCATTCTTAAAACCTGACAATCCTACGTGACTTACTTCTTCTTATTTAAATATCTTTTAGTAACACAAACTCGACCATTATTATGTAGTATCAACACAATTGAGCAAATGATTATGTTACTACATATTTTATTGTCAAACAAATAGAATTTATTTATAATTAAATGCCTTAAACAATTTTGTTTCTATTTTCCCTGCTTACAGAGCCTCAAAGCACAAGTATGACTTCAACTAATGAAAAGACACTACAGGACTTAAGCAATGCTCTCATGCATATTGTCTCAATTAAAGATATCTACCAAAAAGGAAAAGTAAGTTGCATTGGGTTGAAAAATAGGACCACTTTATCATAATCTCGTGATATTTACATTCAAATAGCGCACTCTAGAACATATTTTTTAATGTGTTAGCATGAATATAAATTTAATAAAACTTTGTTTATAATTGTAAGGTTGGTGAATTTTGGATTGGTGGAAAAATTGATGCAGTAGAGAACTCTTACAACTGGTTTGCTGTGTGCTGCCAAGCAAACGATTGTAATAGTCGACTCATTCCCCTTCCTTCTGGTGAATATGAGTGCAAAAAATGTTTGACAAATTGGACAAAGGGCATCGACAAGTACAATTTAAAGCTTCAAGTAGAAGATGCCAATGGAAATGCAAAATTGAAATTGGTGGACAAAGACTGCATCCAATTGATAGGCAGAACAGCATCAGACCTCCGAGCAAAGCATAGGCGCATAACCCCTCAACTGCCAAAAGAAATACAATCATTGGTTGGACTTGGCATGTTATTTATGGTTGAGGTGAAAAGGGAACAATTGGAAGACATATACGCTCCCTTCTCCGTAACAAAGATAATAAATGATCAAACATTAGTCAGCCTTTACTGTCCTGAGGTTATAAAAAAAAAAACAAAACAATTGGTATCTTGAGCCAGAAGGAGACATTAACTTGTTAGACGAGGTAGACTATTAGCACTACTTCTGTTTAGTTTGTTTAATATGCAAATTTGTTTACAAGCAAAAACTCAAACTATGTTAAATGCTTTTTCGCGTGATTTAGGAATTTATCGAAGCTGAATGAAACGAATCATTTGGAGATCATTTTGTACATGTTCGATTCGTACTTTTATATTTTTTATTATACATTGATGCAATTTGACACAACTTTTTTTTTATTGAGATGGACAAGAATTTAAATGCATGTATAAGTCTTCATTTCAAATTGTTTATGTTTTCTTTCGTGCAACACAACTAACTTTATTTAAAGAAATAAAAGCATTACATGTTAGTACATTTATTTGAATATGAGATATGAACAACCAAAAACACAAGTTTCTATGTTTGTTTTAGAAACTGTACGAAAAAAAATACCCAAAGTAGGACACTAACAATGATGTAGGAGAATGAACTACGATTTTAATAAACTTGTATATATAAATGCTACAACTCTATTTATTATCAATAAACTTGTATGTATGAATCTCTATTTGACAAAAATAAACTAGCTCTTTATATTTATATCGTACATAACTATTGAAATAACACTCTTGACCTCTTAATTACATTCAAATTTAAACAAAAAAGGCAAAAGGGTCAAATAGGCCCATGTACTACCATTGATTGTTCATCTAGCACCATGAACTAAAATATGGTCCATCTAGGCCATTATACTCTTAATAATTTTTCATCTAGCATTTTTAGCCTATTTCTAACAAGTTACGCATCTAATTTGATGACATGGAAAAATAAAATTAGAAAAAATGATGACATGTTATTTATGTGGATGTTTTGGATGATTTTACCTTATTTCATTAATGAAGAAAATGATTTCTTGCAATGAAATATGGTACAAATCAAAGTTGTTATATAATGTTTTAACTACAGTGTACTGCACTACTGTGTATGTATAGTGAGGTATTCAAAATTGTTCGGCAATGAAATTCCATGAAAATCGATATATGAAAATTAAATATAATAACTTAAGATATTGTATTGGGTAAATTTTATTATTTTTTAAAAAATAATTTAATTTTCATATATCTGTTAGGAATAAAATTGTAATAGTTTTGATGAGCCAATTTGTAATTTTAGAAATCCCCTATTTTATTTTTTAGAGTGTAGAGTTTGGACCCGAAAAGCAAGTCTTGACAATAATTTGGTTCGAATTATTACCTTATAGAGTTCATTTTGTTATGACTCTTGTAAGTCATTTGCTTCCACTATACACATGAGTATACATGATCTAATGGACAAGGCTTATTTATTGTTGCTAGAAGACTTAAGTTCAAATCCTACTGAAGACATTTTAAGATTTGGAGAGCAAGGAATGGAGCTAATCCTACCACGGCTCAAAGTAAAGGTTTTGGTCAATAGAGCAACTCTTGGAGTAACTTATGGAGGAAGTTTGAGTCAAACCGAGAAGAAGTCCAAGATACACTATCTCTACGCCTTACTCTATGTCATGCTGAAAAGGATCAAATACATTTGGTTGATGGATATGACTAAATGAGTTGAAATGGAGAAATGGTGAAAGACTTGAGCATATATCCAAAGGTCCATTGTTCAAATCCTACTTGCTACATTTTAATACAAAGGAAGAAGCTTTTGGAGCTAGTTACACGCCAAGTCAATAGAGCCAATTTTTGGTCAATAAAGTAACTTTTGGAGCTAGTTTGGTCAATGGAGCAAGTGATGGAGGAAGTCAAGTCAACATGGAGCAACTTTGCATGGATTACACACGCATGGACTCTACATCATTTTTACATGCATGAAGATTACTCTAAAGCACTTTGGAGCAACTTATGGAGCAATCTAAAGTGGAATTTATACTTAACCATTTTTACATGGTTCAAGTTTATTCCAGTACGTGATGATATGAGGCAACCTTAAGGCACCGTTGTGTGAATCTCGCTTTGCAACCTTAAGGCACGAAATGGGGATGATCGAAATCAGCTAAGTATTTTATTTTATGCCATTTATTTTATTTTAATTGTATGTGGCGTGAATATGTGATCCTAGTTGAAGCTATGTTTTTATTTTGTTTACATGTGTGCTTTACGTGTTGTATGTATAGCATGTGTGTATTTAATTTTCACCTGCTTGTGTTTTTACTGTGGTGAGTCACCCCTTACACGTGTGTTTTGCATGCAGTAGAAATGATTATGTTTCACATGCTTCTTATCTATTTTAGATAGAATTGTTTTTGGATAGTTTGGTAATTTGATTTTCGTGTGTCCCTACATGCTTGTACCTTCTTGTATTTTGTTTTTAGCATATGATTGCTTTTATGAAATAAATGGTGTTGCATAGTTTTATTTTTGCATGGGACTGTTCACGTGAATAATCTTAAGCTATCCGAGTCAATAAAATACCCGCCTTTTGACCAAAGTTGACCTATAATAGCCGAATCATCCTTTCAAAATTCCAAAAACACCCTTTTTCGGCCAAAAGAGTGGATTTTTAATAGAAGGGCATTGTGGTCTTTTTACCCTTATCTAGCATTTATAAAGAACCCTTCTCTCTCTCCTTCCACCCAAACCCAAATCAAATCCCAAACCCTTCATCTTCCTCACCACTCTCACGCACCACCATAGCCAAAGCTTCCAAAAATTCCTAAATCCTACACCAAAAATCCTACCCACTCCAAATCAATTCCATAAATGGATTCTACTCAACCCAACTCTCCTATTCAACCCCAACCCATTGCAATAAACCCACACGTCTCCAAAGTCACGCAAGGCTATCTACTCGAGAATGGAGATTTTCTCAACAAGGTTAGGGATAAAGACTTTGCTCAAGCATTACTCAATGGAATGGAACAAAGCAATCTACTAAAGGTGTGATACCCCGAAATTTTAAACCCAAAATTTATTTTCAAATTGAGATTATTTCGGATTTATTATTAAATCTAATATTCTTTAAAGGTTGTTTCGCGAACTCTGGACCAACATATTTCAAATCAAGTTATTGTTTTAAAAGGGGTCCAGATGTTGTTTGAAATTAACCTATAGTAAAAATTTTATCTCAAATTATTATTTTGTGCAAAAATATAAATATTAATATTTTGGTACCAAGCTTATGAGATAAGATTCATCCATATTTTATTATTGTTATTAGTAATATTATTATTATATATGTGAATGGATAATCATCTAAATATTTATTATTATTATTATTATTATTATTATTATTATTATTATTATTATATATTACGTATATATATATATATATGTGATAGGGATGAAGAATCCCATTTCTTCCATTTCTTCATTCCCCTTCATTCCCCTTCATACTGCAATTTCGTGAGTGAGTGAGAGAGAGAGAGGGAGAGAGAGAGAAGGAGAGAGGCAAATTTCAAGTCCCGGTCGCAAATTGTTCGGTAAATTTCTATTTTAATCGGTTCAAAAGCTTTGTTTTCCTTCCTAGATCATGAATCTAAGTTAGGATTTCTTAAATATTGTGTTATGTTGTTGGTGGAATCATAGGATTTTAAGGTGAAATTGGGGAAATCAACTCCAAAAGTCTTCTACGAGACTAGTAACCCGGTTGAGGTAAGGAATCCCTTCAGTCGGTTTAGTCACTTGAAAATGGACAATTGCTAGTGAATGATGAGATTAGGAGTTTTATGAATATGTTTTTATACATGATAATGGCTTGTATATGCATGTATATATTATATTTATGCCATATAGGCTTATACTTGTGAAAATATTGAGAAGAAATTAAGATAGTCTCTGGCAGTGACTTTCGAGATTTATTGGGAAAAATCGGTAAGGTATTTTGATCCAATTTTTTTTCGACATGTAGTTCTATAAGTGTAGAACCTTCATATAAAATTTCATAATGATCGGAGTAGTATAAGTATGGTTTCCAAATTATTTTTCAAAACTGGTCCAGAGAGAAGAAAAATCCGGACAGCACACTGCCAAGGGCAAAAATGAAATTTTCTGTGTTAATTTGTGAATCAAAATGACCAAAACTTTTTATGGACATCAAGTACTATAAGTTGGGGTTCTACCATAAAAATTT
This sequence comes from Ipomoea trifida, assembly GCA_003576665.1. Classification (NCBI taxonomy): domain Eukaryota; kingdom Viridiplantae; phylum Streptophyta; class Magnoliopsida; order Solanales; family Convolvulaceae; genus Ipomoea; species Ipomoea trifida. The sequence continues at coordinate 25,701,752 of CP025646.1, forward strand.
CAAGTGAAAAAGAGTTCGGGAACTATTGTTACCGGCTCAATCTTTCGGACTGCGCAAGCTGAATTACTGTCCAGAATAGGCGGAACGTGTTGGACGCGACCCTGGACGCGCGTCCACTGCTTGTCCAGTGGAGTCCAGTAGGTTCGGGAGTAAGATCAAATCATATAAGCTTTGATTATTATTAGGGAAAATTGCACTTTTTCCCCCTATGTTATGTGCATATAGCGCTTTTTCCCCCTGTGTTATTAAAGTGGCTATTTTTCCCCCTGAAATGTTAAATTGGCATTTTTACCCTTAAAAATAATTATTTCATTTATTTTTCTTCTCCAACAAATTATTACTTATATGTATGGATGATCACGATTCGGTTCGAACTTAACCAAACACTGTAGCAATCATACCAAAATAGTATGGACGGTTCTGGTTACGATTCAGAACTAAAAAAAATAAAATTAAATAATTGTTGAACCGTGAACTGGAACTGAACCACAGTCATATATAGTGAAAATGATCAAACACTTATTTTGATAAATCGGTACGGTTCAATTCCAATTTCGATTTTGAATCGCCAATCAAAACTTATTTATTTATTTTTTTTAATTTTATTTCTTATTTCAAAATAGTCTAAATTCAACAATTATTTTATTTTATTTTTTCGGTTCTGAATCGTAACCGTAACCGTCCATACTATTTAAGTTCAATTGCTACAGTGTTCGATTAAGTTCGTATCGAACCATGATCTTCCATACATATTAGTAATACTAGGTGATAAGCCCTACTTTTATACATATTTATATTTAATTTTTATAACAAATTACTTTTATTTATTTAACATTATATTTATTTTACACTTTATTTTATGTTTTGAAATAATATATTAGTTATATGAATAATTGGGCTTAATTGATTATTTGAGCTAATTATATATTTGTTTTACTTTGCATGGTTTAATTAGTTGGCCCATTTAATACTTTTAATTATTTTTGTTTTATGAAATCAGCAGCACCAAGTTTTATCCTTTATTTCATTAGGTTTTTAGTTTTGTTTTATAATTGTTTTTAGTTTAATTTTATTTTATTTTGTTTTAAGTACGTAGAATTCAGCAACCCAACAAAATTCAATTACTAACCTATTCTTTCTTTTTCCTTTAAGTTTGGTACGTAATACGTTGGCAGCAGATTAGGCGAGAGACTTCTTCTTCGACGTCTTCCGAAAACTGCTGCGAACAAGCGTCCTCAAATTGCTACGTGGGACGATTGCGATTACGTGACAAGATGCGAACAAACTGCGGACGTGCGAATTGCGAGAACGGCTGTTGTCCGAAGATTTCTTACGCAATTTACGTACTCTTATGAACGGCCAGAATTTAGCCTACATTAGTATAAATAGGACATGTCATTTCAGTAGAAATCGTCAGTTAATTCACGAAAGAATTTCATTTACATTGTAAACACTTTCTACGATGTACTGCTGAGTTCTTATTTTTCCAATTCGAGGATTATGGAAGTTTGATTCTACAAGACCAGTAAGCTTTATTTAGCCTTAATTATTCTTTGCGCTTTACTATCTATATATCTTCTGTTATATTCATATATATGAATTAATGCTTGGTTAATTGTTGCAATAGAGCTCATTGTTCAATTGTCAAGTTATTATATTGCTAGTCAGAACCTTGAATCCGTAATTGTTTAAGTGTTTTGATGTTAGTAGCGAATAGCACAATTTGATTATAACTGATTTTCGTTTTGTGTTATGGAGATATATAGTCTAGCTTAAATGAACCGAGCTTATGAGTTTGTTGGCTAGGATTGGTAGTCTTTCTAATTCGATAATGCTGGTAGTAAATTAAATCCTAAGAGCTTGTTTAGGGTTGTTTATTAGCTAGGGAAGTAATCAAATAGCTTGTTTTGATTACCGACGAAGTAAGGAAAGACAGGTTGTTAGAGCTTGTTAATAACCATAACCAATCTAGTAAAGAGTAAAGTTAGTTTGGCTTGCATATCAATATCTGTCTTGTTAGAATTAAGCTGATATTATGCCTTGGGTTGGATACCATTTGCCATTGACGTTTATTTGATAATTATTTGCTTTTTGATATTATTTTCCATTTTATTGTTGATATTTAAGTTTATATTATATTCTCATTATTTCTTGAATCTATTGCTAAAGATAAGTCTAACCAATCTCTGTGGATACGACCTTACTCATTGCTATTACAATTCATAAGAGTAAGTATTTTATTATTTGTTGGTTTCGACACCCATCACTAGGTTGGAGAATAAAAATAAATGAAATAATTATTTTAAGGGTAAAAACGTCAATTTAACATTACAGGGGGAAAACCTACCACTTTTAAAATAACTGAGGGGGAAAAACTGCCACTTTAATAACACAGGGGGGAAAAGTGCTATATGCACATAACATAGGGGGAAAAAGTGCCATTTTCCCTTATTATTATTATTGATGTTTAGATGATGGGGTTGTAATGAACCTAAGAGGTTATGAGAATGATTATAGATTCAAGATGAATGAGTATCATGGGTTGTTTAATGAATTTTGTTAATTAATGATGGTGGATTAAGGTAATGATTAAGAGTACCTAAGGATTAATTATGATGATTATTGAGTAATGAGAGGATGCTAAGATTATGATATAGATTGGTGATTTGGTTCACGTTGAAGCCTAGTGATGAGGATAATGTTGGACTAATGACTAAAGGTTTATGTTAATTATAGATGGGTAAGTTGTTGAATGTGAGAAATTGTGGTCTAATGATGAGTTATGGTTTAGTGATTTAAGGTTTGAAATCAATTATGAATTATGGTTAAGGGTGGTGATTATTGATAATGGTGAGTAGGAACTATTATTCTCATTAATAAATAAGGAAAGTTATGAAGGTTATTAGCTTATAAGGATTATGATTAAGATTGGATTAGTGATGGAATTAAATGAGGATGATGGAATGATGGATGACGTTATTGAGGATGGTGATGTCATTATGTTGTTGAGCTAAGATGTTGAATTATAATTATGGTGGTGGTGATATAATGCTATAATTATGGTATATGAGTTATGAATTGGTGATTATGAATTAATGGTTTAGGCTAATGGATAATTATGGATTATGGTTAATAATAGTGTTAATGCTTTCGAAGATTTGATAATGATGCTATAATGTTGTTGACTTGTTGTCGATGATGGATTACAAGGTTAGTAGTTACTAATGACAATAATTAATGCTTAAGAGTGATTAAGGTCAATTGTTGGATTATGGGTGACTAAGTATCGATTATGGATGTGTGATTTCCTTAAGTTATAATGGTGTTGATGATAGTGGAAGTTGTTGATGACGATAGTGAAAAGGACAACTATCGATTAATGATTAATGGTGGAACCATGATTATGGATCACCGATGATGATTGGATTGTAAGATGAACTAAGATTCATGATAAGGAACAAGTATTGGGAATGGATATATGTAGTGTTAGTAGAAAATATGTAAGTATCCGATGAGTGACCAGCTTGTGTTCAGTACGTATTTTCTCAACTTTGTTTTCTTCCAAATTTTGCTCGTACTTGAACTACGTTTGAAAAAGCCTTTGGGCAAGTGAAAATGTTTATGAAAACTTACGTTGAAGAACGTATGCTATTCTGGTACATCGATTGTCAAAACCTTATTTTTTAGGGAAAATACCACTTTTAGTGAGTGGATACTTTACGTGGAAATGATGAGAAAATGACGTTAAAATGAATAAAACCTTAGTTTCAAGAAGTTACGAGGACCTTGTTGTCTTTTACCTCGGGCTATAATTACCGAAGGTTGTCACTGAAATATGTACGGTTGTATTCGTACTTAGGCGAAGTCTATTCGCCGAGTCTCTACGTCACTCATGTATGGCTAGACTGTGGGGGTGTGCACACTTAAGCGTATTGACTCAGTCGTCTCCGGGTTGGTGTCATTTTAATGGACCTAGGCGGGGCCACACTAGGGGCCATTCTAATGAATCATCGTCCAAGGAACCGAGAAGAGAACTTGGGTAATGACCGCTGTGACACCCCAACCTCACACAGGCTGAGATAGCTAGAAACTTAACATAAAAGCTGCCAATCTCAACCAACAAACCAAACATAGCGGAAGCGAATTTAAAACTTAAGGGCGTCATGCCACATCTAGGTATATCACAACCTAGATGCACAGGCTAAACACAAGAATAAACTAAGCTGTCATATCATAGAACTGGAATAATAATAATCCTCGACATAATCCATAACTATCCAAAGGAAATACTCAAAGTACTAAACAGAGTGTCATAATGTCTCACGGCTCACAGGCCAACAAAACCAAGTCTAAACATAACTGACTAAGGCTAAACATCCTCATAGGAAAGCTCTAGCGCGCTCGCGAGTAACTACTCCATACCTGGAAAACACGCAAAGAACCATTAGCAAAAGAATGCTAAGCAACCACCATTCACACCCGCAAGGAGATATAGATATACATAAGCTTGTAAATAGGTTTACACACCCATATAGAATATAAACACCAACGAACTGTGCAATAGTTCAAACCGATACTCAACAACAATAAGCTGAATGAATCAATAACCAAGACTCAGTCAAACAAAGCCAATATCCAATAACGAAAGCACAAGGCAATAGCGAATCATAAATGAGATACCAACTGAACACAATCCAAAAGGGAACATCCAAACTCAAAGAGAATGATAAGGTATCAACCGAACAATCCAAGAACTCATAAGAACCAACAAAGAAGGACATCCCAAGACCAACCACCCAACCAAACCGAGCCAACCATCAAACCAAGTCACACCACAAGTCAGAAGTCAATAGTCACGAGTCAGACGGGGTGATGAGTCCCACTCACAGGGACCGAAGTCCAATAGTAACCAATAGTAACCACAGGGGTAATCAACCCAATCACAGGGGTAGCGAACCCAATAGTAACACAATAGTAGCACAACCAATAGTAACCCAATAGTCCACAATAGGAGCACTATAGTAA
>CP025646.1:25707776-25740666 GCA_003576665.1 Ipomoea trifida
TATATATATATATATATATATATATACATGTTCCCATGCGGTTGGTGGTCTCAGGTGCGATTGTGCGGATAAATTTGAGTTATTGATCTTACCTAAAATCAACATTAAGGATTAATAGTGATTAAAAATGCAAGGTTACAATTTCGCCTTTTTGCATTTAGGTCAAATTTAATGTGCGTGAATTTTCTTCTTAACGTGCATGTTTTCCTTCTTAAGGTGTGTGGGGTTTGTGTTTAAGGTGAGTCAGTGTGTTGAAACTTAAGGTGCGTGAATTTCGATTGTTGACTAGAGGATTGAATATAATGCTATCTGTTGATAGGGAGGGAGGTTGTGGAAGGGGTTTACATTTTGTTAAAATAATCTACTCCCCCCATCCCATTTGATGTATATGATTCGATTAATGATATTTAATTCAAGTTATTAGTAAATTATTATTATTATTATTTTGCAAATACATATATGACTTAAATTAGCCGCCAAATCACCTTTATTTTCAACAGCTAATTGAATTTGAGAGGAAATTAAGGGTTCGTTTAGTAACTTGGAAAAATGGAGGATTTTCCAAAAAGATGGAGAATTTGAGAAGTGAAAAGAATGGAAAATGGAAAACTTGTTTACTAAAACCAATTCTCCATCTCCATTCTTCCATTTCTATAGCATTTTGGAGAGAGCCAAAATTGTGTTCTCCATTCTTCCAAATGGCAAATGCACGGGTGAACAGTGCTATACTCGCCCTGAGGTCCTAGGTTCAAATCTTGTTGGGAGCAGTTTCTTGAGCGTGAATTCTTTTTGTCCCAGCAGAGTTGTTTGATGCACAACTGTCTCTTGCGCACAGTTAATTCCTCCTCATACTATTATTATTATCTTATTATTTTTATTATTATTAATGTTTTTTTTTTTGAAAAAATTATTATTAATGTTATTATTGTTGCGCGCTGCTCTCCTCATACTATTATTATTATCTTATTATTTTTATTATTATTAATGTTTTTTAAAAAAAAAATTATTATTAATGTTATTATTGTTGCGCGCTGCTTTTCTAATTCTTATTACAGTAATGTTATTAATTTATTATTATTGTTAATTGTTATTATTATTAAGTTATTATTATTGTTATTAAGTTATTAAATTATTATTATTATTATTCTCTTTTCTTTTTTCCTCCTTATTATTATTATTATTATTATTATTATTATTATTATTATTTCTATTATTATTATTATTATTATCTTTGTTGTAGAAATGTGCAAATACTATATGGATAATTGTATTTAATAAAATAGAAAATTAGAAAAATGAAAAACTGGAGGAATAGAGAAATGGAAAACTGGAGGAATGGAGAAATGGAGAAATGGAAAATTGGAAAAGGAAAAACAGAAAAGTAAAGTAAACGACCTGACAAAAGGTAGGTTAGTGAAAGGTGGTGCAGAATGCAACCACTGCACTTTTCAGAACGAAAGGAACCTGTTGTCGCCTCCTTCCGATCTCGAAATAGGCCTATGTTTCCTCCTTGTACTGTATGTTGTTATTTTTAGCTCTTATTGGTGTCTTAGTTTGTTAACGTGGCAGGTTATTCGACAATGTAAAAACTTTAAACCATGGACCCAGTATTTTCAGCAAAAGCCACGCTCAAGGTTTTCAAAAAATGGATTAGGAAACTCCATCCGTCAGGGTTAAGGAAGAAGACTGAAATGAAATAGAAGAAGCTATAAACGGGGCAGCAGCAGAAGAAAGAAAGCCAGTACCAGTCCTGATTGGACCAACACAATCACTAACAAACATGTAGCAACATTACCAAATATATGCTAGGAAAACATACAAATTTATATTTGATTACAAAGATCAGAGAAAACTAAACCTATTAACAAGGGGCTGTATAAGCACATTTTTAATTGCAATTTAATTCTTGCAATCATGCAGACAATTAAGAAAAATGTCAAAATTGGATCAAACATATAATGATCGAAGAGAAAAACTCCAGATCGAAAATGATTAGAACCTTCTATTCAAGGATGCCTAGATTTTTATATTCTTGAATTTTGGGTTCTTAGATCAGGGTTTAGTTTGTCGAGTCTACATACAATATCAATCTTGAATGCAATTAATTTGTAGTTTGGCTTAATTACCATGTTGGGCCTTCATTCTTGAAAGCATCCGTCGACGTCGGACATCGCCGGCGACGGGAGGCTTCACTTTATTCTGGCCGCCGCAATATTGCTTCTTAGGTGATTCACGGAAATCCATGCATTCAATCTTCCTCTTCCCCTTCCCCTTCTTCTCCGCTTCATCTTCTTCATGGTACTTGTGCCCTAAAATCTTCAATTCCATCGAGTTATCTTGACGGCCCACGATTTTCTCCAACATCGACGGTGTCGGAGGAACAGCAGTAGAACCCTGAGACGACGACATTAATTTCACAGCTTTCTTGAACCCTTTCTTGATTCCCTCGTTCTTTGGCGGCGGCGGAGAAGAAACGGCAACCTTGGGACGATCAATCAATTTATCGTCCTCGTCGTCGTCGAAAACGAGCTCGTCATCAGAAAACAAGTTAGTTGAATTGAGTGGATCCTCGTCAAACAACAACTTCACGATTCTGCTTCTACGCTTCTTCAGCCTGTGAGGGACAATCAATGCCGCAACGTTCACCGCAGTTTCGATCAACCCCACGATGTCCTGCTCTTTCATGATTCCGAACGTAGCCCTAAACACAGTTTCAACGTCCATGAGATCAGAGCGGCAATCGTCAATCTTTGAATCAAGAATCAGACACAGAGCACTAGTGTTTCCTAAACTTTTGTAAGTACGTGACAATTTTAACCCGTTAGGCTATCCTTATCTTGCATCTTTCATTTACTTTTAAAAATAGGAATAATGCGCCACTTAAGGTAATCTGAAAGTCCAATTCGATCATTAAACAAAATAAAAGTGCAATTAGGCAACTGAACACTCTAAATGCATGCAATTTCACCTTATAGGAGATTACCTCTCATTTCATCAGGTTGTCTGCTTACGCGAGTTGGCACTTTAATTTTTTTTAATAATAAACTTTAAAATAAAAATAAAATAAAATAAATTTAAAAATTTTATTTAAAAAAAAAAACAAAACAAACAAACACCAGGATGCAGTGCTTATTAGAGTTTTATTTTCAATGTATTATAAATAGAATTTATGGGTTCTTTCTGGTCGGAGACGAAGAAGGGGGAGGTGTGGCCACCATTTCTTTAAAAAAATAATTTTTATTTTTAATTTTTAATTTCGATTTTTAATGTTTATTATTAAAAAATTATTTTAAAATACCCACTCACCATCCACATAAGCATGCAACCTGCTGAAATGGAAAGTAACCTGCTATCAGGTGAAATTGCATGTAATTGGAGTGTTCAGTGGCCTAATTGCACTTTCAGGTTACGTTCAATGACTAATTTGAAGCTTATTCCTTAAAAATATGTCTCACTTTCACATCACTGCACCGAATTTGCAAATTATTTACTATTTATACTACATCCCAAGACAAATTCAATCAACTTTCAAAAGTGGATCCCAATTTCAAATCACTTTAAGAAATTAATATATTTTTCTTAATAATATTATTTTTGTTGAGATTTTGTGCCCGTTGGCCTTTAGCTCCTAACCGATGAATATGCAGGGTAATTGTAAATAGAGAGAAAGAAGATAAAAGGGAGACCATCAGGATTTCTCATTCAGCAACCAACCATTTACAATACATATCAACATATATATATACAACATACAAAGTGTAATGGTACAATAATTACAGGATTAATGACGGACCGTTACGTCCGTTATACTAATAATGTCCACTTATTATTTTGTTTATAACAATTTTCTCTTGTATAAATGGGAGAATTTATTAGTTCCAAGAAAACTTTTTATTCATTGTTCTTGAATCCTCTCCATAGAGTGGAGAGCTTAGTTTCTTGGGCCTTTTTAGAGAGAAGGAGAGAAGGGAAAAAGTCCCCAAACCTCAAGAGCTAGGGCCCTTATATAAGCTTAATACGTATACACACTAAACATATATACGTACTGTACTCGTAAGGCGGTATATTCGGGGTATATTCCCTATCAATAACGAATCTTTGCATTGTAGAAAATATAGATAATATAACTAATGAAATTATATCTCTTTTTAATTTCTTTCATAATGACTATTTCTTTTTTAATAAAGGCATTGTAGACATCGAATTATAAATTAAAAAAATGCATATGTATTTTTTTTTTTTTGTTCTAACTACTAATTTATTTAATTTAATAAGAGTAATAAAGTGGTGTATTTACTTTTGAATAATATACTCTAACATATTCGTAGTATATGTTCAACAATATGCCAACTTTGGTTGGGATGAGGTTCAAACCTAAGATCTTTCTTATAGAAATTTATGCGCAAGTTAAAATTTAACAGAATATTAACGGAGAAGATAATATTTAATGAAAAATAAATATCTAAACAATTTTAACCATCCATTTGATTTAATAATTTGACTGTCATTATTTTTTCTACCCATTATAGAACTAACTTTCTTTGGATCTTGTTAGTATAGTAATAGATAGATAGATATAATATAATAGAAATTTAATTACAGATCATAGTTGTGAATTTTTATTTTTATTTTTTGGAAATCAACATGAACATATATAATAAGTTTATTATAAATTTCTTTTATTAGAAATTCAAAAAGACATCTAGAGTATCACCATAGGCATACACTAGTTTATGAATATAATATCTCCACTTCTATCCTATAAAGAGATATGATAGTGATTATTACTTATTAGTAAAAATATAACTTTTGTTACAACATAATACAAACAGCACTATGCTAATCCAATTTACATTGTATAATCTTTATGTGAGACCGCCTCACGTGAGACGTATAATAATGTTTAATAAATATAATACTTTGTATTTATATATTTTTTATGCATAAAAAAGGTATTACACGTCTTACGATTAGACGATCTCATACAAGACTTATTCATTTACATTTTGTTTTCACATTAAAAATATCACAATTAATTTTTTTTCTTTTAAAGATGACAAAGAATTAAACACCAAGGGTAGAAAACAGTACAATTACTTTTTAAAAATATAAATAATGATATTGTCAAAATGATACCATCCTGACGATCTATTCCGTATCATATTTGGTAACCCACCAGCTAGGGTATTTTATTATTCTTATTATTTTTATTTTTAATCTTTTAAATATTTTATTATTAATTTGATGAATCTCTATATTTTTTCCAGGAATTGAACAAAAAGGTGACACCTACTACAGCGTATACATCAGCAGAGTCTAATTTTTTTCTGTTGTTGGTAAATTATATTATCCAAAATGAATGATATTATTGACTTTGTTGTGGAGATGATGAAGCTAGCTAGCTAGGCTTGAGTTATCTGAATCTGTTCTTACACTGTACTAAAACGCAAAGTAGATGGGAAAATGTGTGATTCGATCTGATCGGTTTCTTGGTGAGAAAATGACAAGAAAACCAATAAATGTGTGTACAGTAGCAACGGTAGATTTGAAGGAGGCAGGCAGGCAGTTTATGTACCAACTACCAACAGTATAAATTTAATGCATGCAACCTTCAAAGTTTGCATTTCCCATGCAAAAATACCCTTACTATTCTTTTCCTTGTAGAATAACAAACCAAATTGAGAATGGAGATTTTAAGATGCAGCATTTAAATGTGCATTAAGATCGAGGTTGTGCTTTAATTTGTTCTGATCTTTTTTCTTTCTTCCCAATTCTCAACCCCAAAGGCCTCTACGTCCCGGCCCGACCGAGCATATGGGAAGTTGTATGTAAATCATATATAGTCTTTCTTTCTAAATTTTATCCTGGTGATCAACTAAGCTACCCATGCGGACTAATTTGTTCTTTATTGGTCGTAGCTTGTGTTATAGGTACAACTCCTAAAGCATAAAGTACAATCCACTAGTGTACGTAGCGCTAAAATTTTCCATGAATATAAAAACCATAAGAATAATTGAAAATTTCAGAATATCAAATAATAAGAATGTTGATTATTATAAATAGTAAAAATTGAAATAGAATAGTAATCTTTTTATTTTCATTATTTACAATAGAACCATTCTAATAATCCTTAAAATTATCATTTCTTATTAGCCAATTGACCAATAATCCATAAAATTAAATATTTTTTCTTTTGAGGTAATCCTAACCAAAAAATAACTATATATACAAACTTGTAATCACAAGGTCATGAATTTGAGTCGATTAGTTATGGGTAAACTTTGACATATGCTTTTAACAAAATCAAATATGTATAGTATAAGTCAAGGATGGTATTCAATTTGAACTCAATGAATATTACAATGATAAAATTCAATTAAAAAAATGCCGCCTCTTAATAAGCTTGGTGAGTTGAGTTAACTCATCATATAATAAGGGTTGCAAAAATTCCACCTAGGCACCGATTAATCGGGGCCTAGGCGATAGGCACTGGTCGGCCGCCTAGCGTATCACCATAATCGGTGGTCTAGGCGGCCAACTGAGCCGCCTAAGCGCCGCATAGGCACCGACTAGGTTGCCTAGTCGGGCGATTAACTAGTGTTTCATTCTTTTTAAAATTGGTTATTTCACTCAAAACGACATCGTTTTAAATGAAGTCACCCTAAATTGTTCAAAGTCTATATGTTTTTAGGTTAATATTTAATATTTTAATATTAATTATTAAAGTATTAAATAGTTTATAATTATCAAAATAAAATAAAAAGTACAGGCGCCGATTAATCGCCGCATAGGTGCTTTAGGCGTTAGGCGACCCCGAACGCCCAAGGAGCGCCTAGCGATTTTTTCAACTATACATGTATAATGTATGTGCATATATACAAAGAGCTAAGACCTTAATTTGAACAAGTTATTAGAGATATGTGTATCAATTTGATCACAAGAGTGCTTACAAGTTTTTCTCTAAAACCTCTAAAAATTTATTCAATATATTATTATCTAGGAGTACGTAGTACGTACTTAATGCCTAATTAAGCTATCTAGAAAAATAAAATAAAATAAAATTGAAATGATGACATCAAATATATATATATGTGATATACTGAGAAGCTTAAGTTAAGAAGGTGATCGATCTGATCTGTTGACTATATATAGTGCAATACCTGTTGTGGGTTGAAACATTCAGAAAATTAAAGATCAGATAAGGTGAGAGAATTGAAGAAAGTTAAAATGGCAGAATTGGTGATAGGCTACTTGGAAATATTGGTAGCAGTCGCATGTTTTCTGTTGTTTTACGTTTGGAGGGAGGACACCAAAGGGTTTCCTCGGAACTATCCGATTGTGGGCATGTTGCCGGGGTTTCTGTACTACAGAAATCAGGCCCACCAGAGAGTTACCAACTCGATGCGGCTGTCCGGCGGGACCTTCATCTACAAAGGGCCATGGTTTGCCAACATGGACATGCTGGCCACGGTGGACCCGGCGAACGTGCACCACGTCATGAGCGCCAACTTCATGAATTTCCCCAAAGGGCCTAAGTTTAAGGAGATGTTCGAGGTGTTGGGGGAAGGGATTTTCAACGCAGATTTGGAGATGTGGAGGGTTCAGAGGAAGATTGCCAGGGGATTTATGATGCATGCGCGCTTTCACAGGTAGGTGATCGATGGCGGCATTGATATATTGGAAGTGGAAACGGGACGAACTGACCTGGAGATGCGAGCAAAGAGACCCGGACCGACCCCATAGTCGGCCCTGGGACCTCAAGGTTGCTCGGAGCCCAACTAAAGGCCACAAGGCCGACTCCGTGCCAAGAGTGCGTTAGTGTTGGGCAATGGCCAATAAAGGGCCAAATCTAGCTAGTATCCTATGGTTTGAGGAATTTTGGGCTGAGGCTAGTAAGTCTTTAAAGGCTAAGTCCAGCACTTAGCCTATCTCGAATAATGTAATGAACGTCTATAAGAAAAGAAATTAGGTCTTTCGTACTCGCTATAGCTTTTGGCCAACCCTTACTATGCAGTCAAATTAAACCTTTGTCTTTTCCCCCTCAATACTTAGCCTTGTATTATAATTATTGATTTGGTTGGTTAATTTATTCCATGCATCAACTAACAGGTTTCTGCTGGAGACAAGCAGGGTTAAGGTTGAGCAAGGGCTAATCCCGGTTCTGGAACACTACGTAGTAGCAGCCGAAAACCAGGGGGGGTCGGCCGTGATGGATCTGCAAGATTTGTTTCAAAGGTACACCTTCGACACCAGTTGCATTCTCATCACCGGCTATGATCCCGGCTGCGTCTCCGTAGATTTCTCGGAGGTTCCGTTCTCCAAAGCCATGGATGATGCCGAGGAAGCCATTCTGATCCGCCACATCATGCCGGAGTGTATATGGAAGCTGCAGAGATGGGTGGGAGTTGGGTCGGAGAAAAAACTCACCCAAGCCTCCAAGACCTTGGATCAAGTCATAGCGGGATACATAGCCAAGAAGCGCCAAGAAGAGGATCCGGATGACAAAGAGGAAATTAGAGGTTGTGATCTCTTAACATCATACTTAAGACATCAACAAAGTGATGATCAGGAGACTATGGGGCTAAAACTAGATGACCAGAAGTTCTTGAGAGACACCATAATGAACCTTATGATAGCCGGGCGGGACACCACCAGCTCCGCCCTCACCTGGTTCATATGGCTAGTCTCCACACACCCCCACGTGGAGTCCAAAATCAGAGAGGAGCTAACCAAAACCCTCATCCCCAAAGACCAATCCCAAAAATGGAGAGTTTTCAACGCAGAAGAGCTCAAGCCCCTAGTCTATCTCCACGCCTCCATTTGCGAGTCTTTGAGGCTATACCCACCTGTTCCCTTCCAGCACAAGGAGCCAGTCCACACCGACACTCTCCCCAGCGGCCATTCCGTCCACCCCAAGATGAAAATAATGATCCCTTTGTACGCAATGGGGAGGATGGAGTCAATATGGGGAGAAGACGCGGCGGAGTTCAAGCCGGAGAGATGGATATCGGAGAAGGGGACGGTGAAGCATGAGCCTTCCTACAAGTTCATGGCGTTCAATGCAGGGCCTAGGACTTGTTTGGGTAAAGAAATTGCTTTCACCCAAATCAAGCCCGTGGCTGCTTCAATTATACACAATTACCAAGTTAAGGTTGTGGAAGGCCACCCTGTGGAACCAAACTCTTCTATTATTCTCTACATGCGACATGGCTTCAAGGTTAGGCTTCATAGGAGATCAGTGCTAAACTAGCTAGCTCATAAACCCGGCCGGCCTCACGCCCTCACCAATATTTTTATGTAATGTCAATAGTATTACAGTCGGACAACAAATTAAAGTATGATATATCTGGTTATATCTTAGTATTGATGTTAATAGTATCTGATATAACTAAGTATGGTATACATACTTATTATATTGGTACCATTAACAAGCGCCGTAGAAAAATATATCTATACTTGGATGGGCTTGTATGGAGCCAAATAATTAAAGAAAATAAGTTTGTGTAGCTAGTGCATGCCATGAAAATATAATCCCTTGTTCCTTAATTAGTAATCCCTTCTCACATAAAAGTACCATGAATGTTACTAGTAGGCTTTCTTCTTAGCTTGCGAGTCATTTCTTCTCACTTAGATATACATTTGGAAATTGGAAGTTATTAAGGGCTGAATAAAGCATAGTTTGTGCTCCACAAGTACCCTAAGTCTAAACTCACATAGCTATACGAGTTTTGATGAACTTTAATTCAAATATTATAAATTCACAATATAATATTAAATATTTTCTTCAAGTTCAATAAACATTATTATAAGGATGACCACTTCTACTCAAATTTGATGAATATTTTGACATTCTTGATTTGAGCCTGTCAGCTATGACGACCAACCTAAGTTGATTTACCTCTTGTAATTTGTTGGCTAGAGTCACAATGCAAGGTTTACTCAATGCACACTCAGTCGGTTAATGATGGTGTGTTTCTCTTGTCAATTGTCACCCAAAAATCATAATAATGAATATATTTAGCTAAGACTTACCTAATTAATTAGACAATAATTCAATGCTCATAATATACTTTGTGGTATGCAGATACCCTTATATATAGGTCGAAAAAATTAAAGATATTGCTGCAAAAATCAAACAACGCTTTAGTTAGCTTCCCCTACTTTTCAAACTGATGATAGAAGGACCAAAGTAAGAGCTTGCACTCTAATTACAGTCTTGAATTTTCTATTTTCTATTTTCTAAAATTGTAAATATAGCTTTTCATTTAAGACTAATTCCACTTTACGTCTTTTGACTTTAGTGCGGTTGTCATTTGTATTCCTCAACTATAAAACGATCAAATATTAGCCTCATGACTACTTTGTCTTTGGCACTTTTTATCTTCTATTATAATTTATGGCGAATCTTCATTAGGAATGAGATAAATTCGTAATCTTTCATAGCTCAGCTCTAATTTGAACATTTTTTTTTTGTTGTAACTCAAAGGGAAAAAAAATCACCTTTTCAAATTGTGGTGGTGAAGATGATCGAGGATCTTCTCGATGAATAGAGTTTAAATTAAGATTTTTTAAAAGTTTATACGATTACAAAAGTTATAAATCAGAATTGGGGTTAAAAACTTATGAGTTTGTCCATGTTGTTAACGGATTTTTGCCGAAAGTTATGATAGATGACCAAAAGTGACAAAGGCATAATAGTCAGAGTTCTAATATTTGTCATTTTAATATAGCTAAGGATTGAAAGTCTTAATGTCACTAAAGACAAATTAAAGGATTAAAGATGAGTCAAAGACCTTGTGGTCTAGTGGCACCCGGTGTCCCGGTTAACACTCCCACATGGATGATAGAAGTGGGTTCGAGCCTCAGTGGAGGCAACTCTTGACTCTTTGTGCTTCAGTAGGTTGAGAAAGTAGCTATGAACAGACTCTATATTGTAACATATCCTAATTTATCATTGCAAAACTAGAAAACATATTCAAATTTATAAAGCATGATGTTATTTTAATTTTAATTTGCTTGTTGCCCCTGTAGTACTGGTTCTCATGCTGTCCTCGGGAACGGCGACGTATGAAACCGAGTTGCAGTTTTGGGGTGGTGTTTCTTGTTGGGAATCTCCTCCCCCTCCACCGGGTTAGGGAGGTTTTTGGTGGTGGACTCACGGCCATAAAGGCCATAGCCACCGCATTCAGTTTCCTGCATGAAATTGAATTGTTCTTGCAAGATCTGGACCTTGTTAACAACATTGTTGTTGTTGGGTATTTTGTTGAACTGGATGTCTCTTGCACGGAGATGGAATGGGAATAGAAGGAAGAAGATTGAGAAATGCGTGGCAATGGAAGCCATGGATTGGAGAGAGACAGAGATCGAAACAATAATATTATATTTGGTTGGATTGTGATCTAAGAGGTGAAGCTTTAATTTGTTTATATAGAAATGATATTGAACTTCAACGGAGAAATGGATAAATTCAGTAATAAAGTATTAAAAGTACGCAAATATTGTAATTAGAATCGAATCCAGGATATAGAGTCAAACCAAACACTGGGACTTATTTGCGGAGGAATAAAAGACGGCTTGCCAGTTTGGTGACCTAGGGATGTTTGGTTTGTGTTAATATTTTATAGATAATTTATTGGCTCGGTTTGGTAAATGATTGTTAGCTTATTGGGTTAGAAGGTATGATTAGTTGATAACATTAACTGATTGTAGAAAGTTATTTGATGGATTAACTATTAGCTGATAACTGTTTGGTATAATATTTTTTTTCTCAAAAAGCTAATTGAAAAGGCTGTTTTGAGTAACCTTTTGAATTTTAGTATTTTGGAGTTACAAAAAGCTTATTAACCAAGCAACTAATAGTGGTCAAATAAGTCAAAATTGACTGATATGCTGATTATTTACCAAACAGGGCCAATGTGACATCAAAATATTATATATCATATCTTTGGTTTATGTTATGTAATTGTTTGAAGGAACGGTTATCTGTAGAAGAAATGCCTGCCCAGCAAGTGACGATGCAATCTTGACTTCAATTTTTTTTTGTTTAATTTTAAACAAGTTGAAGGTATTAAAGTAGACTGACCATTGTGACATAAAAAAAAAAAAAAAAATAAATAAATAAATAAATAAATAAATAACCTCAATCAAACATATTAATATAACGTACACTAATATTAACCAAACACAATTCCAATAACCTAGCATTCCGAACTAGACGCCCCCAAGTACTTGGTGATAACCATTAACCAGATAATGTGGGAAAAGGACCTAATCCCAGTTCTGGAATTTGTAGCAGAACAAGGAAAAGTTGTGAATTTCCTTTCCAGGAAAATTTTAGTAAAATGTTTTTTTAAACATCAGTCAAAAAAACATTTTTTCAAAGAATAGAGATACATCGTAATTAACTAATAGCAATAAATCAATACTCCATAACCTTGTGTACGGGAAACAAAAACTATATTTTTATAATGCCTCAAAATCCTAACCTGCCTTCGCGTTGCCCAATTCCCGCTTGAACTTGCATATTGTTCTCAGGGAGCAGCACAACTTAAAATACAATCCTAGTACAGTCATGATTGTTCCTTGCCTGCTATTTCAAGGCATCAACAAAAACAATGTTTTACTTCTCAATTGCTGAAGAAAAAAAAAAAAAAGCTGCTTAGTTGTGATTGAAAGGATAGAACTCACTCTCGGAATCAGTTCTCGATGTATTTTGAGGTGCCTTCCTGTTCAATGCCTCAGCTGAAAAATTATTATGCAAACTCAATTTTCAAGAAATGAAGTGAAATCTAGTAGACAATATTGTACACTGCCAGTCTAGAAATCTACATGAAGTTGAATAATATATTTGAGTAGATTCAAGGGTATGAAACCATGCAATAAAGAAATGAGGTGATTTCTACTCCATTGATCATGTAAACAATTAGTGAAGAGATTTGAAAATAAAGCGCTGCAACAATAAATAATATAGTAATTAGCCAACAAGACAACGGTAAAAGCTAGGATACAAACTATAAGTTAGGTGAAGGAAACTACAGAGCGAAAAGATGCCACAGAAAAAATTATAAAAACAATTAAATAACATCATATCGTATTCCTTGACGGATCAAAACATGAACTACAGAAACCTACTAGCCACTGAAAGTGCAAAGCAACATAAAAAATTTAAAAAAATAAAATAAAAAATAAAAAAATCAAGCAAATATAACTCCAAACTTAGTCATCTAGATCAATGTATCTGGAACCAGCACTCAAGGGAATGATATATTTCTGATTTTTCTCCATACAAAATGGAGAGCCATGCCTTCATAGATTCAGAAATATTGGGCACTGTGTAATATCATCAATTTTTGAACAAAAGGGCTACTAATAAAGAAATCTCGATCTTCATATTTGGGATCAACGACAAACATCAGAAATACCATTTGAAAACTCACCTTTGAATTTCCTTTTCTTTTTCGCTCTCCTCCTCTTCCTCTCTGCTTGTGTCAGCTCTGTTTCTTCTTTAATATCTCCTTTGCCAGTAAAAACTTCCTCAGGAGCCAGCATAGCAGCATCAGAGGTAGCCACTGGTGCAATCTGCCATGCAACCAATGCCATGAAATGGCACAAAGAATTTGAAAAAATGCAAGTATGATACCTATGAGATAGGAAAAAATTAAAGTTCAAAGCAGCAATATATTACCTCTTCCATTGCAAGGGCAGGAACACTTGCTTGAATAGACATATCTTCTATGACCTGTTTGAGTTGATACATATAGATGCATATAAGCACAAACAAACTGCACCATAGTTCATATCCAACAAATTATTGCCAAATCTAGAGCAGGATATAGCCTTACAGGTTTTGGTGTGAAATGGAAATGAGATAATGCATCCAACTTCAGGCAGAGTTTCTTAAACAGCATAGTTGCCTGTGAACATGTACAAACGTAGTCGGTAATTCACATCTTTTGATTTTTATTCATCAGCATTTTGCTTTGGGCTGTGGATTTCTTCCGCAGACCTGAGCTCTATTAAGGTAAGAAAAGGTGCTCACATCCTTTCCTATTTCACATTTTTCTCCAAACTGGTGATTAATAGTTTTCTGGCAAATGTCACTGTATGCTCTACAAGTCTACATATGGCTATTAAAGATGCAAAAGTGCATGAAAACCATTTGCCTTTGCTCAATTAGTTGTTACTTGCAGTAAGCCAGTAACACTAATGGCCTGTTTGGTTCATTGAAAAATATTTTTCTAGGAGAGTTTTTCCTCAAATTCTTTTCCACGAACCAAACAGGCCGTAAGAAGTATAAAAGTAGTTGACTTAAAACATATAGATATGTAATGAGAGGACAAAAACTACTCTAGTAGCCTTCTTCTTCTTGGGGAAAGAAAGATATAACGAAAATCTGAACAGCAAATAGTTCACACCTCTTTCTTTTGCTCATCAGAAAAAGTCATTGCTGTTGAAACAAGGCCAGTTTTCTGGACATATTCCTCCTGCATTAGTATTCAATAGACATCAGTGAGTTGTAAAACAAACAGTTATTGATCAGAAATAATGGCCTAATAAATCTCTAGCATCACTTTTACAAGACAAATTTTAATAAACTGACCTCATAAACTTCAGCAAGGCCCTTTTTGCTCTTATTATCATCCTGCATTAATAAAAAAAAATTAAAAAAAACGGTCACAGATTCTCACATCACTTTTACTTGTTAAAGGATCCAGAGAGAAGCACATTGATAGAATAACGCGCACCCCCCCCCCCCAAAAAAAAAAAAAAAAAAAAAAAAAAAACAACAATTATTCCAGAGAAAAACAAATTACCACTTCTTTTATCTCTCTTGGGGCTCTTGATGGCAAACTAGGAGGCTTCTGAACATCATCAAATTGTTCCTGCAAATTTACAAACAGGGTGGAACACACTTGAATGTTAGTTGTTCCTCTCATATTTAAGCTTTTTAGTTTTTGGTGACTACAATCTAACCTATACATAGTATCTGCTCAACATGATTATGCATTTATGCCAACATCTGAACATCCTGGATTGGGATGCCAACAGCTTTTTAGTTTCTTATAAGGGTTAAGAATGTCAAACCCCCAAACTTCATGACCATATATGTATAGAAAGAAAACAAATAACCATACAAATATAGCAACAAAAATATATAAAACAAACATGAATGTCAACAATCTAAAGAATTGATTCTATTTCAAAGATAAATAGCTTACAAAGGTAATAACATAGAGTAGATAAGGTGTGCAATGATAATCACCTCAAGGATCCGTTTTCGAATTAGTTCTTCTAGAGACAAAGTAACCTCTTCTGTAATTACGGGGGCAGGTCTCACGTTGTGCTCAAAATCTAGATCAACCTCTAATGCACTATTTTTTGGCCTTTTAGCAGCAGTTACCTGGCATTATAGACCACAGTCAATTGATACAATTTGTGATGCATATAGATCATTATTATGCAAACTCAATTTTCAAGAAATGAAGTGAAATCTAGTAGACAATATTGTACACTGCCAGTCTAGAAATCTACATGAAGTTGAATAATATATTTGAGTAGATTCAAGGGTATGAAACCATGCAATAAAGAAATGAGGTGATTTCTACTCCATTGATCATGTAAACAATTAGTGAAGAGATTTGAAAATAAAGCGCTGCAACAATAAATAATATAAGTAATTAGCCAAGACAACGGTAAAAGCAGGAATATAAAACTAGATAGATAAGGGTGAAGGAAACTACAGAGCGAAAGATGCCACAGAAAAAATTATAAAAACAATTAAATAACATCATATCGTATTCCTTGACGGATCAAAACATGAACTACAGAAACCTACTAGCCACTGAAAGTGCAAAGCAACATAAAAAATTTAAAAAAATAAAATAAAAAATAAAAAAATCAAGCAAATATAACTCCAAACTTAGTCATCTAGATCAATGTATCTGGAACCAGCACTCAAGGGAATGATATATTTCTGATTTTTCTCCATACAAAATGGAGAGCCATGCTTCATAGATTCAGAAATATTGGGCACTGTGTAATATCATCAATTTTTGAACAAAAGGGCTACTAATAAAGAAATCTCGATCTTCATATTTGGGATCAACGACAAACATCAGAAATACCATTTGAAAACTCACCTTTGAATTTCCTTTTCTTTTTCGCTCTCCTCCTCTTCCTCTCTGCTTGTGTCAGCTCTGTTTCTTCTTTAATATCTCCTTTGCCAGTAAAAACTTCCTCAGGAGCCAGCATAGCAGCATCAGAGGTAGCCACTGGTGCAATCTGCCATGCAACCAATGCCATGAAATGGCACAAAGAATTTGAAAAATGCAAGTATGATACCTATGAGATAGGAAAAAATTAAAGTTCAAAGCAGCAATATATTACCTCTTCCATTGCAAGGGCAGGAACACTTGCTTGAATAGACATATCTTCTATGACCTGTTTGAGTTGATACATATATATAGATGCATATAAGCACAAACAAACACATAGTTCATATCCAACAAATTATTGCCAATCTAGAGCAGGATATAGCCTTACAGGTTTTGGTGTGAAATGGAAATGAGATAATGCATCCAACTTCAGGCAGAGTTTCTTAAACAGCATAGTTGCCTGTGAACATGTACAAACGTAGTCGGTAATTCACATCTTTTGATTTTTATTCATCAGCATTTTGCTTTGGGCTGTGGATTTCTTCGCAGACCTGAGCTCTATTAAGGTAAGAAAAGGTGCTCACATCCTTTCCTATTTCACATTTTTCTCCAAACTGGTGATTAATAGTTTTCTGGCAAATGTCACTGTATGCTCTACAAGTCTACATATGGCTATTAAAGATGCAAAAGTGCATGAAAACCATTTGCCTTTGCTCAATTAGTTGTTACTTGCAGTAAGCAGTAACACTAATGGCCTGTTTGGTTCATTGAAAAATATTTTTCTAGAGAGTTTTTCCTCAAATTCTTTTCCACGAACCAAACAGGCCGTAAGAAGTATAAAAGTAGTTGACTTAAAACATATAGATATGTAATGAGAGGACAAAAACTACTCTAGTAGCCTTCTTCTTCTTGGGGAAAGAAAGATATAACGAAAATCTGAACAAAATAGTTCACACCTCTTTCTTTTGCTCATCAGAAAAAGTCATTGCTGTTGAAACAAGGCCAGTTTTCTGGACATATTCCTCCTGCATTAGTATTCAATAGACATCAGTGAGTTGTAAAACAAACAGTTATTGATCAGAAATAATGGCCTAATAAATCTCTAGCATCACTTTTACAAGACAATTTTAATAAACTGACCTCATAAACTTCAGCAAGGCCCTTTTTGCTCTTATTATCATCCTGCATTAATAAAAAAAATTAAAAAAAACGGTCACAGATTCTCACATCACTTTTACTTGTTAAAGGATCCAGAGAGAAGCACATTGATAGAATAACGCGCACCCCCCCCCCCAAAAAAAAAAAAAAAAAAAAAAAAAAACAACAATTATTCCAGAGAAAAACAAATTACCACTTCTTTTATCTCTCTTGGGGCTCTTGATGGCAAACTAGGAGGCTTCTGAACATCATCAAATTGTTCCTGCAAATTTACAAACAGGGTGGAACACACTTGAATGTTAGTTGTTCCTCTCATATTTAAGCTTTTTAGTTTTTGGTGACTACAATCTAACCTATACATAGTATCTGCTCAACATGATTATGCATTTATGCAACATCTGAACATCCTGGATTGGGATGCCAACAGCTTTTAGTTTTCTTATAAGGGTTAAGAATGTCAAACCCCAAACTTCATGACCATATATGTATAGAAAGAAAACAAATAACCATACAAATATAGCACAAAAATATATAAAACAAACATGAATGTCAACAATCTAAAGAATTGATTCTATTTCAAAGATAAATAGCTTACAAAGGTAATAACATAGAGTAGATAAGGTGTGCAATGATAATCACCTCAAGGATCCGTTTTCGAATTAGTTCTTCTAGAGACAAAGTAACCTCTTCTGTAATTACGGGGGCAGGTCTCACGTTGTGCTCAAAATCTAGATCAACCTCTAATGCACTATTTTTGGCCTTTTAGCAGCAGTTACCTGGCATTATAGACCACAGTCAATTGATACAATTTGTGATGCATATAGATCTATTTATATAAGGAAACCATAGATGAACTATTTTACCTCTCCTTGCATAGTCCAGGCTTTTGGTTCTATGTTCGCCTTCTCCATTTCCTCTATTGTAGAGCGAAGTTTAGAAGCTCTTGTTCATGGGTAGAAAGATTTTGGTTTCCCTGTCAGAAAAAGATAGGCATGGCTGAGTACTTTATTATCTAAAAAGAGCATAACCACTCAAATATAGATTGCATATTATCGACTCTCCTTTTCACCTAGAGGAATAGAGTGCACTACCATATTATTGAATCTCCTTTTCACCTAGAGGAATAGAGTGCACTACCTGATTATCGTCATCAGATACTTCTTCATCCATTTCCATGTGATCAGATCTATCAAGTGGTTTACGTTTTCCCTTGTGATCCGTCTTTCTAGCAAAGAAATCCTCATACCTAAAAACCATTTAAGCACAAGTTAATTAAGTGAATGTCCATGCTCATATCTGTGTATCATCAAGAAGTTGTAACCCCATGATGAATTTGGAACAGAGTATTGTATTCTAGGAACATAGACTGTCCAATTCTTGATACTCCAACGACTATGAGCCTAGAGCTATAGAAGCATTTATTCTGGTAGCCTTATACTCCTTACATATGTTTTATTTAGTCAAAACTTTGAATTATTACATCTACATGGAGAGCACTGTTGCCCACACCCCAAAAAAACCTCCCTTTTCCTCATATCATCCAAACAAGAGACTTTCAGTCCAATTAATGAAAGTCAACCTGAAATTTTCCCTATTTTCTTTTTACAAAATATTGAAATAAAAGTAGAACATAGTTTACATAATCACTTGAAGCCACAGTTTAGACCAAAAGATGGGTAAGGCTATGATGGCCTTTTAATGAAACACCAATTATTATAGGTTACATCTAGGAGAGAGCGTTCATGCCATATCCAAGACAGTTCAATTTAACATTGAGAAAAGAAAGTTACAGAGCACGGTTATCTCACTACTGACATTTCCTTATTGAAAAATTAATATCATCAAATGATAAAAAGACAGTGCTGACACACACACACACACACACACACACACACACACAAAAAGGGTTTAAAAAAGGCACGTGTAAGACACATAGCCTCAAAATATCAGCCCAGGCATCTAAAACTGAAGTATAGATTCCTGACACAAAGTGCACTAATTAAACACAATAAGAACAATATAGAAAAATTGCTAGTAATTTTCAGTATATTTTTAGAACTTTTTATTGTGATAAGCAATGATAGTAACTTCACCTAACATGCTTACAGGGAAATTTAAATATTTAAATAAAATCACCACCAAATAAGTAGTCAAGTTAATTAATCCAACAGACAGGCAAAGGTGGTGACAAGAGCATAGGCAATCCAAGGAGTGAGATATTGACTCCGAGCACATATGGAATGAGAACATAAAGGAGGATCTGTTGGAAAGGATGATGAATCTTTTCCGTCCAACAAGAAGTTACTCGAAGCAATTAAGTGATTTACAATTTTGCATTTAATGAGAAGTGGGTACAAACATAGACTTGGGTTGACAAGGAGAACACTTGCAATCAGGAATTGGAACTGGGTATGGGGTCAGAATTCAGAAAGGAAGCCAAGACATTGGGGTAAGAGTAAATTTGAAGTATTGGTCCGCTACTTATGCATAAAAAGTAGTTACAAAAAGCCCCTTCAGAATTTCAGAAGTGCAGGCATTAAGTGGCAGAACTATTCAAATTAAGTCAAGACTTAAGATATAACCTTATGTAATGATTATGCACAATTTCACATGAATATTACTACAGTTAGACAGAAAATATAAACTAAGGAAACTCATTTGCAGCACCTGGCACTCTCCATGTCTCCATCTACATCAGAGATATCATCCTCAAGGTCCACATCTTCAAGCTGCAAAAATAAATACAAGCATAAGAAGTACTAATGTACTAGTCTTCCAAAGCACACATCTTTAAGCAACGCTTCATGTTTTAATCAAAGCTCAAACTAAGGGATAAATATTCATACCGCCTCATCCTCTTCTTCTGCATTTTCCTCCTCAGATTCTGATTGTTCAACTCGCTTCCTCTTCTTCTTTTTCTTGGCTTTCTCATCCTTCTCGTAACCATACTCCCTTGCCTCATCATCCGCCAAAAATTTTTCCAATTCCTTTATCTTCAAGAACTCATCCTCAACCAAGCCAGTTCCATCATCCTCCTCTTCTGTCTCCGTACCTTCCTCTTCCTCCCCCTCATCCTCGTCATCATGGTCCTCCTTATCCTCATCATCATCCTCATCCTCGTCAAAATCATCCAAGTCAGCATCGTCAATATCATATCCTTCTCTGTCTAATGCTTCCAGTGGCCCACTCTTTTTCTCCAACCCATTTGGTTCAACATTGAACTGGTCTGATATACTTTCCGGATTCTTCTTGAAGTGACTGACTCGACGACGGAGAGAGGAAAGTAAAGGCTCCGATTGGAGGTCAATTTGCTGCCATATCTGCTCTGCATCGAACCCGTCGGTTAGAAGTTGCTCAAAAGGAGACTTTGGAGTGAAGGGTTTGAGGGAAGAGTATAGATATTTGCAGGCTAATCGTGCGGCCGCCGAAAGTTCCGGCGACGGTGAAAGGTAGAGGGGTGGCTCTGATGATTTCAGCTGGCGAAGCGCCACCTCTCCGTCATTATCCATAATTGGGCAATACCTGTATTCAGGAGAGGTTTAAAGTAAGGCTTGTGGAGAAGGGTTTATGTTAGCCCCTGGCCAGCAGGCAGGGGAGCCCGCCACACCACACTTTTTTTCTTTTAAGAATTTGATTCACATAGGATTTGGTTCCATTTTAATTACTTCTACACTGCAAATAAATAAATAAATAAAATTGAAGTGCAGACCATCAATTATCTTGCTTCTCTATCCAGGATCATTTAAAACAACAATAAGCACTTAAGCAGTGGGTAATAAGCAGTAGTGAGTAAACAACAGTAAGGCACTGGCAGATTGGCAATAAAACCAAAATAAGCATACAAACATCCTTTGCAAATAAGCCAAATTTAGCATACAAATAAACATACAAATATAAAATATAACTACTGTATAACGTATACATTACTCTTATGAAATTTTCGCACAACATAGTGGTGAACTGTTCTTTATTTTCCAGAAAAATGAGGAACAAGGAACTTGATTAGCGTTTTCCAAAAAAAAAAAAAAAGGAACTTGATTAGCTCTCCTCCGAAAAAATGGAAAATTTGGAACCCACCTTCAATTTCGCTGGTTCACGGTGGACGGCAGCAGCGGTCTGTGGAGCTCCGGTCGACGGTCGCTGGTTCACAGCACCGGCGGCCTCTGTTTCGTGGAGGACGAAGGCAGCAGCGAAGAACGGTCACTGGTTCGCGGTCGTCTGTACTCTGCAGGCAGGCGGCAGCTAGAACAGAAGACGGGAAGGATTGAAGGAGAGAGTGAGAGACCGAGAGTTCGAGAGGCAAGGTTTCAGATTTAGCGGCAGCGAATAGTTCCAAAAAAAAGTACTTTTAACCGTTAAGGTTAGGGGTGCAAGAGAAATTGACAGAAATATGAAGAAATAAGGAGCAATTGACAAAAATATGACGTTTTTCAAAAGTTTACAAAAATATGAAAAACGCGTATGAAAAATCTGGATGGGTGTTAGAATCACTTGACTTTTTTTTTTCACAAATACGCACATCAAACGCATTTTTGAAATGCGTTGATGTATAAAATACATACATTAAACGCATTTTGATATTTTAAAAAAAAAAAAAATAGCATGGTCACCTTCTCCTTCCCCGGCATCGCCGGAGAAGGCGACCACTACCTTCTCCTTCGCCGGAGAAGACGACCCAACTGTTGGGTCACCTTCTCCGACCAGGCCTTTTTTTTTAAAAAAATATCAAACGCACAGTTGGTTCGCCTTCTCCTTCGCAAAGAGAAGGCGACCAGGCCAATTTTTTTGTTTTTTTAAATATCAAAACACAGTTGGGTCGCCTTCTCCTTGAGAAGGAGAAGGCGACCACGCTAATTTTTAAAATTTTTTTTTTAAATATCAAACGCATTTCAGAAATGCGTTTGATGTGCGTATTTGTGAAAAATAAATAAAAAGTCAAACGCGTTTGGGAAATGCGTTTCTAACACCCATCCGCATTTCCCAAACGCGTTTTTCATATTTTTGTCAACTTTTGAAAAACATCATATTTTTGTCAATTGCTCCCTATTTCTTCATATTTCTGTCAATTTTCCGGGGTGCAAACAAGCCTGGGTTGGCTCGAGCTCGAGCTCGAGTTATAAGAAAGGTCATGCTCGAGCTTGAGCTCTATCTTGAGCTCGAGTGTGAGCTCGTATTTGACCTATTTGAATTCTTGTTTCAATTAATAATAAATTTTGTTTTATCCATACATAAATAATAAAAACTTTAAAGCATTCAAAAGTCCAAACTTCAATGTTTAAAGGCTCAAAACAAGTTCACAACTCCACTTCAATTACAAGTCAACAACAGTAGTTTTCAAGATATTCAAATCAAAGAAAGATCTGTTCAATTTGTAAAAAAAATGCATAATATTAGATAAGTGAAGAATGCTAAATTAAGTGAAGAATGTTAAATCAAAGAAAGATCTATTCAATTTGCTGGTTTTATACTTCTTCATTTTGTTGTGTGTCATGGTCATCTAAATGTAATTCTATTCTTTCAAATCCTTCAGTTTGTTCTTACAGTTCATTATTAGCTTGAAAATTAGCTTCATTACTTTCACCAACTACACTACTTGAAGTATGTGGGTTTTGCAGGGTAGATGAATTATCTATAGACATGACTAATGAAAAACAATGACGAAAAACAATAATTAGGTTGAATATTACTGCCACAAGAATTTTAGTGTGTGTGTGTGTGTGTATATATATATATATATATATATATATATATATATATATATATATATAAAGTTTATAACAGCACAACACACATAGTTTAACTTTATATATAAACAAACAAGTATATTTATGTTTATAACAGCACAGCACACATAGTTTATATATAAACAAACATATACATATACTGCCAGAGTGTTAAATCACAGTACATATTCATCCCTGACTTTGTTTAATCTTTATA
Source organism: Ipomoea trifida (assembly GCA_003576665.1). NCBI lineage: Eukaryota > Viridiplantae > Streptophyta > Magnoliopsida > Solanales > Convolvulaceae > Ipomoea > Ipomoea trifida. Next base: position 25,731,029 of record CP025646.1, read on the forward strand.
GTACTGCCAGAGTGCTAAATCACAGTACATATTCATCCAAAAAGTGGAAAAAGAAAAAATATAAATTGGAAATATTTATGAAACTATAGGTACAGTAACCAAATTAGTTTCAATGAAGTAGAATTTAAACATTTGAATTAAAATCTGATTTTCTCCTCTATTACCTGCAAATCTGCCTTCAAGTAAATAACCATTGCACAATTCCACATTCCACAGCAGTATTCATTCACATTCCACAGCAGTACAGCACACATATACATATATACAAAATTACAAATATAGAAGATTCAACTGTCAAAAAATAGCAAATATAGATAACAAGAAACACTTACCGGCGGTGGGCGAACCGGTCGGCGGCTATCGCAGGGGAGGCGGAGCCCTCGTCGGCAGCAGCTTCGTCGGTGCGCGAACTGGTCGAACTCGTCGGTGGGCGAACTTGTTGCCAGCAGCGTCGTCGTCGGCTTTGCTTGGAATGGCGGAGACTGGAGTAAACGCAGGACTTAGGTTTCAAATTAATTTCCTTTTTACTATTTTAGTTTTTAATTAGTATAAAATTATATATATATATATATATATATATATATATATATATATATATATATATATATATACTAGTTTTATACGCGCATTGCGCATATAAGTTTAATGCCAATGTTTATATTTAAATAAATATTTGAAAGTATATCAATGCAAGATTATATAGGAGAAGTTTATACATGGGTAATTGAATGTCGAATTTTTTTATTTAAATATCTAACTCATATAGAAGATTCATTATAATTATTACTAAAATAAATGTTTGCAACCTTGTAAAATCGATAGTTTAAATATTTGGTGGGTAATGGATTATTTGAGTACTATCATTGTCAACAAATCCCCAAGTAGTTAATATGATTGGTTTCAAACAATTCTTTTTTATTTTTTTTCATGGTATTAAAGAAATACATATGTATCATTTTTTTGTGTGACTACTAATTTATTTAATTCAATAAGAATAATATAGAGTGATTCCCCTTCAATTTGTTGGGTTATTTGAGTACTCTCTTTGTCAACCAATTCCCAAGTAATTAATATAATTAGCTTCAAATTATTTTAATTCTTTTTCATAGTATTAATAAAATACTTGGTAAATATTTATATATAACATTATTTTGTACTATAACTTTGATATTTAATTACAAGATATTGTAAAAATAAGATAATGGACAATGTAATGAATCTACTATACTAATAAGAGCCAAAGAGAGTTAGGCCTAAAATGGGTAGAAAAAATGGTGGTCAAATTATTTAATCAAATGGATGGTTCAGATAAATTATTTAATCAAATAGATGGTTAAGATAATTCAGATTAATATTATTAATAGAGATTACCTAATTTAACCTTACCTTTATGATTATCCGTTAAGTTTTCCGTTAAATATTCTCTTCTCCGTTAATATTCCGTTAACTTTTAACTTACCCATTAATTTATATAAGAAAGGTTTTAGGTTCGAACATCATCTCAATCAAATTTGACATAATTAAGTTTTTCACTCTATTTTACTGTTATTAAATTAAATAAATTAGTAGTTACAACAAAAAATGATACATATGTATTTCTTTAAATTAGAATTAGGTGTCTACAATACCTTTATTTGAAAAAATTATTCATTATCAAAAAATTGAATTAAATAAGAGAAATAATTTCATTATTATATTGTCTTTATTTTCTCTCATTCAAAATTCTTTACATTCAAATTTATCAATTAATATTCATTGCATTGTCCATTATCTTATCTTTACAATATCTTGTAATTAAATATCAAAGTTATAGTACAAAATAATGTTATATATTTATTTACCAAGTATTTTATTAATACTATGAAAAAAATTTAAAATAATTTGAAGCTAATTATATTAACTACTTGGGGATTAGTTGACAAATAAAGTACTCAAATAACCTAACAAATTGAAGCGGAATTACTCTATTTTACTCTTATTGAATTAAATAAATTAGTAGTTACACTAAAAAATGATACATATGTATTTCGTTAATATCATGAAAAAAATAAAAAAGAATAGTTTGAAACCAATCATATTTACTACTTGGGCGATTTGTTGACAATGAAAGTACTCAAATAACTCATTACCCAGCAAATTGAAGCGAGAAACTACATTTTAATATCTTTGGAATACATAATATTTTAAATTTTCAAATTTTTATTAATTTATTTAATCTTTTTTTCTTAAACTAGTGATTTCTTTATCCATAACTCATTCAACAATAATGGTTGAACCAAATGAACTCCAAGCAGAACACCTAAAGGAAAGTCCATAGCTCTTATATCATAATCTCATTGCATGACGTTGTCATCTATGCTACCAACAATAACCGAAATGCAAATAACACACTACCAACAAAAAGGAAGAGAACAAATAGTAAAGATGAAGGCAATGACAATGTTACTCAAAAGAGAATTAAGAACACTTAGAAAAATTCAAATTAAAAGTAGTATTTATTTAGACTATCATTTTTAGACAAAATATTTAGACTATCGATTTTACAAGGTTGCAAACATTTATTTTAGTAATAATGAATTTTCTATATTACCTTGGATTCATATACTTTGAGTTAGATATTTAAATAAAAAAATTCGACATTCAATTACCCATGTATAAACTTCTCCTATATAAACTTGAATTGATATTCTTTCAAATATTTATTTAAATATAAACATTGGGCATTAACCCATTCGCGCAATGCGCGTATAAAACTAGTATCAATTGATAAATTTGAATGTGAAGAATCTTTGCATGAGAGAAAAAAAAGACAATATAACTGATGAAATTATTTCTCTTATTTAATTTAATTTTTTGATAATGAATAATTTTTTAAAATAAAGGTATTGTAGACACATAATTCTAAATTAAAGAAATACATATGTATCATTTTTTGTTGTAACTACTAATTTATTTAATTTAATAAAAGTAAAATAGAGTGAGAAATTTTATAGAAGAGAATATTTAACGGAAAACTTAACGGATAATCATAAAAGTAAGGTTAAATTATGTAATCTCTATTAATAACGCAAATTATATCGTGGATCATGGTTCATAATGCATTGTGGACCATGATTATAACTGATACTGCAGTTGTGTTGAATGGATACTGCATTTGTGTTGAAAAGATACTGCAGTTGTGTTGAAAGGAAACTGCTGTTGCACGGAACAGAGGCCGTTCATCGGTTCAACACAACTACAGTATCTGTTCAATACAACTGTAGTATCTTTTCAACACAACTGCAGTATCTGTTCAACACAACTGCAGTTCCAGATGAATGACACGGCCTCTGTTCCGCACAACTGCAGTTCCTTTTCAACACAACTGCAGTATCATTTCAACACAACTACAATATCCTTTCAACACAACTGCAGTATCAACCATGACCCATGGTCCACAATGCACTGTGGACCATGGTCCATGGTATAAGGACTGTATTAATAATACTAATCTGAATTATCTTAACCATCTATTTGATTAAATAATTCATCTGAACCATCCATTTGATTAAATAATTTGACCACTATTTTTTCTACCCATTTTAGGTCTAACTCTCTTTGGCTCTTATTATACTAGTACTAGTACTAGTATATATAAATAATTTGACCGCCATTTTTTCTACCAATTTTAGGTCTAACTCTCTTTGGCTCTTATTAGTATATAGTATATATTATATAATACTAGTTTTATACGCGCATTGCGCGAAACGGTTAATGTCCAATGTTTATATTTAAATAAATATTTGAAAGTATATCAATGCAAGATTATATAGGAGAAGTTTATATAAGGGTAATTGAATGTCAAAATTTTTTATTTAAATATCTAACTCAAAGTATATGAATCCAAGATAATATAGAAAATTCATTATAATTATTACTAAATAAATGTTTGCAACCTTGTAAAATCGATAGTCTAAATATTTGGTCTAAAAATGATAGTCTAAATAAATACTACTTTTAATTTGAATTTTTCTAAGTGTTATTAATTTTCTTTTGAGTAACATTGTCATTGTTTCATTTTTACTATTTGTTCTCTTCCTTTTTGTTGGTAGTGTGTTATTTGCAATTTGGTTATTGTTGATAGCATAGATGACAACGTCATGCAATGAGATTATGATATAGCTAGGAGCTATGGACTTTCCTTTAGGTGTTCTGCTTGGGGTTCATTTGTTTCAACGTAACCATTATTGTTGAATGAGTTATTGTGGATAAATAAAATCCCTAGTTTAAGAAAAAGAAGATTAAATAAATTAATAAAAATTTGAAAATTTAAAATATTATGTATTCCAAAGATATTGAAAGGTAGTTTTTCGTTTCAATTTACTGGGTAATGGGTTATTTGAGTACTTTCATTGTCAACAAATTCTCCAAGTAGTTAATATGATTGGTTTCAAACTATTCTTTTTTATTTTTTTCATGGTATTAAAGAAATACATATGTATAATTTTTTTTGTGTAACTACTAATTTATTTAATTCAATAAGAGTAAAATAGAGTGATTTCGTTTCAATTTATTGGGTTATTTGAGTAATCTCTTTGTCAACCAATCCCCAAGTAGTTAATATAATTAGCTTCAAATTATTTTAAATTTTTTTTCATAGTATTAATAAAATACTTCGTAAATAAATATATAGTACAAAATAATGTTATATATTTATTTACCAAGTATTTTATTAATACTATGAAAAAAATTTTAAAATAATTTGAAGCTAATTATATTAACTACTTGGGGATTGGTTGACAAAGACAGTACTCAAATAACCCAACAAATTGAAGCGGAATCGCTCTATTTTACTCTTATTGAATTAAATAAATTAGTAGTTACACCAAAAAATGATACATATGTATTTCTTTAATACCATGAAAAAATATAAAAAAGAATAGTTTGAAACCAATCATATTAACTACTTGGGCGATTTGTTGACAATGAAAGTACTCAAATAATCCATTACCCAGCAAATTGAAGCGAGAAACTACCTATTAATATCTTTGGAATATATAATATTTTAAATTTTCAAATTTTTATTAATTTATTTAATCTTTTTTCTTAAACTAAGGATTTCTTTATCCACAATAACTCATTCAACAATAATGGTTGAACCAAATGAACCCCAAACAGAACACCTAATTAAAGGAAAGTCCATAGCTCCTATATCATAATCTCATTGCATGACGTTGTCATCTATGTTACTAACAATAACCGAATTGCAAATAACACACTACCAACAAAAAGGAATAGAACAAATAGTAAAGATGAAGACAATGACAATGTTACTCAACAGTTTTAAGAACATTTAGAAAAATTCAAATGAAAAGTAGTATTTATTTAGACTATCATTTTCAGACCAAATATTTAGACTATCGATTTTACAAGGTTGCAAACATTTATTTTAGTAATAATTATAATGAATTTTCTATATTATCTTGGATTCATATACTTTGAGTTAGACATTTAAATAAAAAAATTCGACATTCAATTACCCATGTATAAACTTCTCCTATATAATCTTGCATTTATATACTTTCAAATATTTATTTAAATATAAACATTGGGCATAAACTCATACGCGCAATGCGCGTATAAAACTAGTCAATTGATAAATTTGAATGTAAAGAATATTTGCATTAGAGAAAATAAAGACAATATAACTAATGAAATTATTTCTCTTATTTAATTTAATTTTTTTTATAATGAATAATTTTCTCAAATAAAAGTATTGTAAACACATAATTCTAAATTAAAGAAATACATATGTATCATTTTTTGTTGTAGCTACTAAGTTATTTAATTTAATAAGAGTAAAATAGAGCGAGAAACTTAATTATGTCTAATTTGATTGAGATGATGTTCGAACCTAAGACCTTTCTTATAGAAATTAATGGGTAAGTTAAAAGTTAACGGAATATTAACGGAGAAGAGAATATTTAACGAAAAACTTAACGGATAATCATAAAAGTAAGGTTAAATTAGGTAATCTCTATTAATAATATTAATCTGAATTATCTTAACCATCTATTTGGTTAAATAATTCATCTGAACTATCCATTTGATTAAATAATTTGACTGCCATTTTTTCTACCCATTTTAGGCCTAACTCGCTTTGGCTAAAATAATTAACTGAAAATTAAACGTTACGGAATTTAGGCCATTTGAATAAGTAAATTAATATTAATATTTGATTGGAAATTGAACGAAAAAGAAACTGAATTTATTTCGACAATTAAATTATTATAATTATATCAATCATATAATATTTATGAATGAAAAAGAAAATAAATATATTAATATTTCATTGGAAATATAATTGGCAATTATATTTTTATAATTATATTACTTATAATTATATAGAAATGAATATTAAAATCTTTTTATGAATGAAAAAGGAAATAAATATTACACACGGGAATATGTTATTAATATTATGTTACTAATGTTACTAATTGGCACAAAAATCAAGCCAAATGAAAAAGGAGATTAATAATAAAAATTCACTATAAATATAACATAGCTTCCCCTATTCAAAAATTAGTAACCACCAAATGAAATATTAGGAAAAAATTATGAAGGAAAAGGAAATGTAAATGAATATTTATATATTCCTTTTATGAAGAAAAAAGGAAATAGATATATTCATATTTCATTGGAAATATAATCGACAATTAAATTATAATTATAATTATATTAATTATTTAGAAGGAAAAAACAAAATGAATTTATTAATATTTCACTGAAAATATATTCAACAATTATATTTTTATAATAATTATTACTTTTTAATCATATGGAAATTAATATTAAATTTTATGGGAAAAGGAAATAAATATTACACGGGATGACGGGAATCAATCCAACCAATTTCATCAATTGCGCTATATACTATTTGATGCCATAATTTATATAATTGTATATCGATCCAAATATTCTTAAAATATTATAACAAATTCATTTCGTGCAACACACGTGCGAAAATACTAGTAATGATAATAAAATTAATAATAGATTTTATTTCAATTTGGGGCCCTAATTACTCTTTCTTTTTGCAATATTTTGGGCCAAATTAGATTTTCTTCATTCTTCTTTCTTCTCCTCGTCTCCTCCATCCTCATTCTTCTGGCCGCCGTTGCTGTCGCAGAGCCAGAGAGGCGACGTCGCATTCGCCGTTGCAGAGCCAGAGAGGCGGACGCAGAGACTAGAAAGGCGAGGCGGGCGGTAGCGAGCGGAGGTCCACCGTCGTTAAGGCGCGAGACGACCGGCAACGAGCGGTGCCGCTGATCTGGAGGAGGTCTACCGTCTCAGGAAGAAGAAGAAGAAGAGAAGGAAAAGAACACATCCAATGGTAAAATGGTCTTGCCAAATCAAATTTTCTTCCCAATCACCCCGGAAAACAAAATCCGAACCTCTACCTCATAATTTCTTTTCCTTCAAAATGAGGAACTCATTTTCCAATGGAAAATGAGTTTAAATGAACCAAACGTCGGAACTATGCATTTTCCATGTTTGGAGGAAGTGTTTTTCCTCCCAACCAAACATGCCCTAAGTTCTGTATTGTTACTTTTTTAGACCAAAAATGTCTTCTAAAATAATTCATATATCATTTTGCCATTTAATAAGGGGTCAATATGCATAAAACTAAATTTGGATGAATGTCAATTTTTCAACCCCTCAACTTTACGATAATTGTTGAAGTTCTAAAAAAATCTAGGTAGATCAAGTGAAACACACTGCAATGTCAGAAGTGAAGATTGATATAATTCATCCATTCGGGTAGATCAACAGTTGAGGCGTTGAGCCTTGTTGAAAATTAAGGGGGGAAAGGGTTGTGCCTTGTTGAAGAGCTAATGAACCCTGAAGAACGGTTGATATCAATCTTCACTTTTTGCCATGATTGTTCTCATTTGAACTACCTCTATGTATGTGTGTGGAGGGATTTAAATGAGAATAGAGTCTTCCTATAAAAAGTAAAGACCGATAACAATCATTTATTAATATTCATCAATGATTGATGATTTAGTAAAAAAGAAAAAAAAAACACATACATAGCTAATTTTAGAAGTGTTACAAATTTAAAAATTTTGTAATATTTTACAAAAATTATAAAATTAATCATCTTTTTGTCCTTATTTTTCAACAACTCTCAATTTATTCACTTAATAAATGAATTATATTAATCCTTAATTTTGATTTGAAAAAACATCTATATCATCATCTTACCACATAAGTCAAAGTTGGTAATTTAAAAAAAAATCAAAACCTAAAAATTATGAATTATTTTATATTTGATAATTTCACCACTAATTTGTTCTTTTTATTTGAATAATACTTTTTTAAAATACTCATGATTTTTTACAAGATAGTATCTGTTTTATTTGAATAATATAAATATTAATTTTTGTATTTTTTAAAAATTAAAATTTTTACCTAATATAAATATATGTTTAAACTTTTGACTTTATACTTAAGTGACTCAGAAAAAAGGAAAAAGAATTAAAAACTTTATCCATTTTGTCGAATAAAATGAAATAAAAATATAAATATGGTATTGGTATTAGCAAAAATAAGAGGCCACAACACCAAAACAAACACCCACTCTCAGAGTCTCGGCAAATTATACTGTGCACCACGGTGCACATAGCAATGTGCACCACGTACCTAAACGACGTCGTTTTGAGCATTGTAAACTAATCGTCCGTTTTTTTTTGGAAATCACGTTTTCCGTTTCGGTCGGTCTCTGTATTTATGTTAATATTCTGTGTATTCCAGGCAATCATTCTGTGTATTCTAGGCAACCGTTCTGTGTATTATAGTCAACCGTTATGTGTATTCATGTTAGTAACACATGTTGTGATTTCATGTTAGTAACACATGTTGTGATGTGTTTGTGCATTCGAATGTTTAGGAGGATGAGTTCTGTGTATTTTGTGTAAATATTATGTGTATTCATGTTATTAACACAAGTTGTGATGTGTTTGTGCATTCGAATGTTAGGAGGATGAGTTCTGTGTATTTTGCGTCAATATTCTGTGTATTATGGGCAAACATTCTGTGTATTCTAGGCAAACGTTCTGTGTATTCTATATAATGATTATGTGTATTATAGATAATGAATTCCCTGGAGTCATTCGCGTCCACTAACATCTGTGTATTTTGTGTCAATATTCTGTGTATTCTGGGCAAACATTTTGTGTATTCTAGGCAAACGTTATGTGTATTATAGATAATGATTATGTGTATTATAGATAATGAATTCCCTGAGTCATTCGCGTCCGCGTCTACTAACACCGAAACGACGTCGTTTTATGTACGTGGTGCACATTGCTATGTGCACCGTGGTGCAGGGTATAACGATTGCAGAGTCTTAGGTGTACTTTATTTTCTTTTGTTGTATATCTTCCTCGACTTTTTTTATTTTTTTTTTTAATTTTCATTTTTTGATTAACAGGAAAAAAAAAACATTTGCTTAGATATACGATGTTTGACGCATGATGTCGATGTCGGCGTGTCGTGGATCAAGATTCTATGAAGTTCGCTGTAACAACGTTGCTAGCTTTCAGGTAAACATCCTTTAGAATTTATGTGTTGAGTGTGCGTGTGTGTGTGTG
>CP025646.1:25752933-25775850 GCA_003576665.1 Ipomoea trifida
AATGGTCCCTCGACTATGCTGATTTTCCAAAATTAGTCCTCGTCTTTTAATTTGGACGAAAAAGACACTTGACTATTGAATTTGTTCCAACGATGGTCCTTCCGTTTAACTTCAGTTAGTTAGGCGTTAAGTTGAGGGGTAAAATGGTCTTTTTACAACTTAGCCTTCTTCTTCATGTTGAGGAAGACCTGAGCAAAGGTGAAGATCATGTTGAGGGAGACGTTGATGCTCAGAGCGACTGATCGAATCTCCGGCGGAAATATTTCACTGCGCATGAGCCAACCCAGAGGCCCCCACGACCAAGCAAATTCGGCGACGTATGTGCACATGAAAATCACAACCACTAAAGCAAACCACATAGGCAAATTCTCAGGATTTCCGCTGGTTCTAACTTTCACCCCAATACAGACGGTAACAATAATCTGCAGGCACAGATTGTTTAAACAACATTAATCTTATATTAAAGTATACATGAATTGTATAAAAGATTGAATTGATTGATGATAGTAAGGTTGAGATGGAGTGTAGAATTAATTACCTGGCAAATGAGCATTTGAATGCTGCCTTTCAAGGAAGAAAAACCTTCTCCCAGCTCTATCAACACTCATGACCTCATTTTGCACCTCCTTTTTTTTTGTAATGCCAACACTAATTCAAGTTTTGTTAGCACATCAGCCATATCTGGTCGTTCATGTGGCTGTCTGCCCAAACATCTTGCTGCAATTTCCGCAAACACATTCAAACAAGTTTGAGAAACTTGCCCCGCCAGACTATAACAATATCATCAACATTTCCTTTTCTCATGTAGTCTATGGCCCAAGTGGCTAGATTGTGGTGCTCCTCAACAAGCCTCCTATCCAGTGTTGGCCTTCCGGTGAGCACTTCAAGCAGGACTACTCCAAAAGCATGCACGCCTGATTGGCTATTAAGATCCCCACTGTGATGGAAACCAATGTTGAGTGATTTGTACTTTGATGGCACCATCACTAACAGATAAAGTGGAATAGACTGATTGGCAAATCCGATGCCAAAACCGAGCAAAACACGGGTGATGATCAATATCCAAAGAGCCTAAGCAAAGCCGTTGAGGAGAGCTCCGACTAAGAAAATAAAACCTCCGGTCATCAGGGAAGTCTGCCGCCCCATTTTTCTGGTGACATATGAGGCAACCATGGAGGAAACTAGGGCAGCCAAGTACAATGAAGACGTAAACATGGTAAGAATTTCGCTGTTAAACGTACAGTACTGATTCGTAGACGAAGCGAGCAGGTCTTGCGGCGTTGGGCAATGACCGGCGACCTCCTCCCTTGGTGCGGCGGCGAGCTCCCTCCGACGAGCACCGGCGGAAACGGAGTCATTTTACTATGAGGAAGAAGAAGTTTTCAAAAAAAAATATGAGGAAGAAGAAGGCTAAGTTGTAAAAATACCATTTTACCCCTAACTTAACGCCTAACTAACTGAAATTAAACGGAAGGACCATTGTTGGAACAAATTCAATAGTCAAGTGTCTTTTTCGTCCAAATTAAAAGACAAGGATTAATTTTGGAAAATCAGTATAGTCGGGGGACTATTGCTGGAATTAACTCATACTTTTTTCACTAATCTTATAATCAAATAAATGTATACTTTCAAATATTAGAATTGTTTATAATTTCATCTATAATTTTATTATCTAAAATATATACTAAAATTTTTTATCTATACATCGCACGGGTAATTGGGCATTTATTTTCTCGAATTCAAGCAATAATAACATCAGAAAACATAATCAATCCAACCCATTTCATCAATTGCACTATATAATATTTGTTGTTATAATTTATATAATTTTATATCAATCCAAATATTATTAAAATATTATTACAATTAATTTTGCTACACAATACTTATAGTAAAAGATACAGTTAATTACAAAATTGGTAATTTCGTTATATATAGTCAATGGATCATTTCGCTAATTAAGTCTTACAAAATTAATATAAATATTGAGAAACGGTATTAAAAAAAATTTAATCATCTCCATTGGATTTGAGTGAAATTACCATCCCAAATAAATGAGAGATAAAACTATATATAAGAAGTAAGAAACCATTCAAATGTTATCACTCAATAACATATTATAATTCGTTCGAAGAAGGTTTTTATTTAGTTAAAGATGTAATGCCTGAATAATTATAGCAATTGTGGTTGTGCTGGAGTGGTTATCGGGCATGATTAGAAATCATGTGGGCTTTGCTCATGCAGGTTTGAATCCTGCCAACCATGTTTTACAACATTTGTGTTGTTTTTTATTTTTTATTGATAGAAGATAGTACTCTATATTAAAATCTTAAATTTATTTAGATTTTAGATATGTATATTGATAGAAGATACTTACCGTAGCTTTGCTACCTATTAAGGCCTTAAATAGACACAAATCAAGATGAACATCAACCACGCATGACATAGAACCCTAAATCAACATTTCTACAATCAATGGAAGAATTGTATCAAATCAAACACAATAACTAGGTTGGGACATCCAATCCCCTAACCTAAACTTGCTACTCATGTTAACAATTAAAATCACAAAACCTAATTGCATTCAAGGAATGTAAATTGAAATCAAAATTGGAAAAGAAAACTAGATTAGGGATGAAATTTACCTACTAGAAATGGAATACAACTTCAATGTAACCTTGTTCTTCAAACTTGGATCAATGGAAGATAATCTCCTCTCTCTCTCTCTCTCTCTCTCTCTCTCTCTCTCTCTCTCTCTCTCCCTCTCCAAAGCTCTCAAGTAAAATCTAATCTAAAAAATGATAAAAAAAAAACTAAGCTATGATATGAAATTTCCGCCAAAAGCCTCTATTTATAGGGCTGAATCTGGGTCGAGTATGAGTGGCGTACGCTCGTACGTGCCCTCGCACGAGATAGTTTTCTGGCCAAAGGTCATTTTCCATGTGTGGAGAAGTGGCGTGGGACCCTACTGGAATTTGTCCACGACCCCTCCACGCGTGGAGGGTCCCCGCCTTGCCCCAGGCCTTCCTTCTTTGCTCTGTTCGCCCGTTAAGTCATCATGTCTTGCCCATTGGTTCCCGGGACCTGTAAAAATGCTTGACCATATCAAAGATATAGTTTTGCACTAGACCTACGCATTAGAGCACAAACACGCCATAAATAATTCACAAAAGAACACTAAACACTACTAAATAACCTTAACTTAGATCCTTGATTCTAGTTATCTTGGGTGCTTATCAAAGTTTGCACACTTAACTTTGCTTGTCCCCAAGCAAACCATTTCAAACCATAGGCACATAAGGACCAAAGATAACTAGGGTTACTCAATTGGTAAATCGGTCAGTCAACAAATGAATGCAAAAGCTACCGGAGAGGGGTAAATCCCTCATGCTATATACAAATAGTGTTAGCTAGATGTCATACAACTCAAGAAATATTCTCGGGAAGCAAAAACCCTTAAAAGATAGTCATTAAAGCATAGGGAACACACCTCTCACACCACTTTCAAGCATGCAGACCAAATGGAATTCACCTCCTATTTAGCTAGGGCCTTCAAGCCTATCCCACTAGTGGGAACGATGTATACCAATCAATCAACCCTTCCAACTGAATCGCCAAAGCCCAACAAATAAAATAAGTGAAGGTAGGGGCATGGACCACTCACCGCCAATGGCTTGGGGCGGTCCCTCTTTCTTCTCACTTCCTAGGGTAACGTCATTGGGCACCCGACTTCACATGGATATCCATGCTTTTTCGAAGGTCGGTGCAATAGGTACTCGAACCCTAGCGAAGCAGCTCACCTCCTCTCTTATTTTCTCATCTTCTAGGATCATTTCGTGTGGACAACCGACTTCACGTAGAGCTCTACGCTTATTCGAAGACGGTGTAATGGTTGCCCACATCCTAGAAAGATGGCTTTTCTCGGTTTTTACCTCTAGGAGTGGCCTTTTAGCCTCTTTTGTTTTTCTTTTCAACATCACCATATAACCCCTCTTGCCTTTTTCTTAAGGATAAGGGATTTTTCTCTCTATGCTCACCAATAGGCTCACCTTTTGCCCCATGCATGCCCTACCAAAGTTAGTTCAACTTCGGGCTTTGCTTATAATATCTTTCTCAAATTAAGAGGTGTACACTCCCACTTCGAGAGATCCTTGACTAAGGTCCTAACGAAATAAGAGGTGAACATCATACAAGCATGCAAGAATGTAAACCTACTTGGTTCTAAATACTCTCATGGGTGCAAAAAGGTAACTTCCCAAAGATATTTCAAGAATAAAAAATTTATTGGCATCTAGTCAAAACTCTCCCTAGATAGCACAAACAATAACTCACTCTCCAAATGGCAAACACACCCATTCATCATGACCACAAGACCAAATTAAGAAATCAAACAATTAAGCACAAAGTGTATCCTTTCCATACTTTAAACCAAACATCATCCTCGATGTTGCTTTGAGGACTAAGTGAATTATAGGAGCACGGGTCTAAACAAGCAAACAACACAACCCCCTTTCCACACTTTGAAAGTATCTATGGGGTGTGGGGTTACAACAAAATGATCCTTTGTGAAACATAGAATGGCATGCTCATCATTTGAGTAAAATACTATGCAAAACTACACATATTTCCACACTTTAAAATGAAAATGGGGCATTAATGTAAAAAGGAATAAAAGGTTACAACCAAGTGAGCATCCCCTTTCGTTTCCCCCACTTTAGCTTTGTTGAATATTAGGAAACCATTATTGAATATTAGGAAACTCCTAGTGGGCTGGACTTAGTTTCCTATTCCTATTAGGGTTTCCTATTCCTGTTATTGTAGATTTGGTAGGTAGTTTAGTATATATAGAGGCATAGAGAAGAACCCTATTGTACTCTTTCATTATAATACATTTATATATTATATTATTCTCTGGTTTTCTTACATACTTTGCTTCCGCTAACTGGCGGGTGGTTGTTATTCTCCACCCGCCAGGTCTTTCAATCCCTCAATTTCAACATGGTATCAGAGCCTAAACCCTAGGACCCAATCCCCATTGCCGTAGCAGCCGCACCTCGCCGGGAATTATCGTCGTGCCACTGCGACTGTTTCACGTTCACCGTCGATCTTGTGGTTCTTCCTCTGATCTAACACCACAGAGCCCTCGGGAACATCATCGCGAGTCTTCCGCCGCACGCGCCCTCACGCGCCGCCGCCGCCGTCGGGAAGTTCGAGAGTTTTCCGGCCATATCTCCGTCACCCGATCTCCGATCAGAACGTCGCGACCACTACTGGAACCGTCTCAAGGAGACGCACCTGCCCGTGTTGTCAGAATTCCCCGTCGCCGCCACCGGCCGCCGGTCACCGCCGGCAGTTTCCGGCCACCGTCGCCGTGTCGCCGGCCGCCATCACCTGTTCATTCTAGTGTGATTGGAGTCTGTTTGGAGTGTATTTGGATTTTGGTTCATAAGGTTTTGGGTTCACAGTTGCTTCCAGTGTGTTTGGAGTTTGGTTTAAAGTGTTTGGTTTAGCAGCAGTGTGTTTGGAGTTTTGTTTTTTTTTTGTTAAGAAGTTCACAGTAAACTCCTTTGCTATTCTTTGCTCCCTTTTTCGCCTCTACCGCTCTCAATAAAGTTCAATGAAGGCTTTGTTAGCATGTCCTACTCTATCCTTGGTGTGTTCATCTCCATTCCCGAGGTTCGTGTTCAGCTCCATTCTTTGTGCATTCGTCTTCATTCCCAAGGATCGTGTTCAGCTCCGTCCTTGGTGTGTTCACCTTTATTCCCAAGGATTGTGTTCAACTCCATTCTTGGTGCATTCGTCTTCATTCCCAAGGAAGGGTCATGCATAGTGAAGTCCTAGAAATAAAAACAAGTATTATCACACACATAAAGATCATCATTGCAATTCAAAGGGGAGTCATCCACACAAGTGTCAAGAGTGTTTTTAATGAAAGATTGAGCACAATAATTTTCAAGACTATTAGCACAAGATGGATCAAGAATGTTACCACATGTCGGCTCTTCATCTTCCCACACTACTTTAATGTCCTCATCTTCACTCTCCATTTATTCCTCATTTTGATTTTCCAATTTGGAAATCGGAACTTTTTCAAGCACCAGGGCGTCACACTCCACTACCTCTTCAACACTCACCTCTTCCCTATCATTTGGTTCTTTTTCAACCTCATATACAACCCTTGGATTGGCTTCAAAAATTGGGGGATCATCTATAAGTGGGTAATTAACTCGTGGTGAAATTCTCTTCATGAACTCCTCCGTCATTGATAGCATCTTTGTTTCAATATCGTCCAATGGAAGACCTTCCTCCCAGAGGGTAACAAGATATTCCTTCAACTCGCTCTTGATTTTGGCTTTTAAATTAGTCGTGTCCTCCTTGGCCATCTTTGTGAATGCTTCTATCTTTTCCTTTATGATCTCAATCTCGTCCTTGGCCGGTGGGAGGTAATCACAAGGATTGGTGGGGGTGAAATATTGAATAGGGGGTGGTGTTTCAAAGAAGTGTGTAGGCGTGTAGCATTGTTTTCTTCATAAATTTGTGATGGAGGTGGGTAGTGGGTGTTTGGGTGGGAATTGAGGAATGAATATAGCTCGTAAGTATAACTTGGGTCGATCTTTTTCGTTATTTGTACAAGCTTACTCTCAATGCTTTGGAATAAAGCTTTAAATTTCAACGAGTCTTCTTCTTGACAAGGTGGAATTGGATGTGCATATGGTGGTGGATGATGGCTATGTATATGAGAGGTGGAATAATGATATGGTTCATGGGTTTGGTTTGCATATGAAGATGGATAAGGATATGGAGGTGGGTAGTGATATGGTGGTGGAGGATAAACATATGTAGAATGGGGGTAATAGAGATATGGTTGTGGTGGAAAATCTCTCCAAGATTGTTCTCCATGGTGTAGATAACCATGGGGATACATATAAACACTCATTGACAAGCTTTCAATTGATTTTCACCAAGAATTTTCCGGCACAAAGCTTAGCCAACAACAATTCTTTGCAACTAAAAGTAGTTGCAAGTGAGCCACAAGGTATGCAAAGACGATTGCGCTCACTTCTCCAATCAATCAACAAAAATAAGAGAAGAAAAATAGCAAAAAGAAAGGCAATTCAAGAACTCTTAAAATCAACTTCCAAAATGTCAAACACAATTCAAAAACCGTTTGTCATCCCCGGCAACGGCGCCATTTTGATGTTGTTGTTTAGTGGTGGTGGAATGAGGGTGGTAAAACGAGAAAGAAGTTCCTCGAGTGTCGTATTCTCAAGGATGGCAAATTGGAATTGAATTACGCATTGGTATTTAGGATGTTAATAGGCAAGAGTTGCAAGAATCAACTAAGGCAAAAGGAGTCATGGAAACAAGGTAAACAAGTGCAAGAGAAAGGTAAAGAATCAAAGGAAAACGAGGAGATGGATGTCCTACCTAGCTCTCATGTTTGCCATTTCTACGGGGTTCTAAGCAATGTGACTCGTGCTCAATCAAGGAAGCTCACGGCACCATCACCGAGTGGCGTCACACTCGGATTCCCAAGTCTTCATTCGGTTGGGGCATTTCATCAAACACTTGGTCTACCACTCCTACCGGATCAAGGGCGGGGATGTGGCCAATTAGGACTCGTATAGGTCCGATATCTCACAACCTACACTTCCCCTAACTTTGCTACCTAATGTGGCCACATATAGGCACAAATCAAGTCAATCATCAATCACACAAGACAATAGAACCCTAATCAACATCACTTAGAATCAATTGGCAAAAGTAAATCACATAAAAACATTAAGCTAGATTGGGACATCCAATCTCCAATTCCAAACTACTTGAACATAGCAATCATCAAAATCAAATGAAAACCTAAATCAATCATTAACTAAATGAAAATTGTAATTAAGAGAATTAAAATTACAAGACAAAAGAAAGAGATTACCAATCTAAGAGGATTCATCTACACTTCATTTCACCTTGAGATCCAAAAACCAAAAGCTTGATCTACATTCTACCCTAAAAACAAATGGAGAAGAGAGAGTTTCAAGGGATGAAGAGAGAGAAAATAAATATGAAAGTTAAAGCTAACTCCCCTTTCAAAATTTGGATCATGCTTTAAATAATCCACCATGGAGCCAATAACCCGAAAATGCCCTTAATGAAGCGCTCCACGCGGGCTCCACGCGTGGAGCACTCGCGTGGACCCATACTGGAATGGTTCCACGCGTGGAGGCTGTGTGGACCCAAAATTGGCCTTTGTTGTCTTCTTCTAGGTTGTAGCTCTTGAGGTTTTGGTTCTATAGCAACTTGAATCACCTCATTTGGACATTCCTAACCCCGGTTATGCCCATTTTACCACTGTCGCCGGAATGTCCTACAAAATTTCAGCTTGTGCTATTTTTGGCAAGCGCAACCTCAATTAGTCCTTAAACCTACATGTGATGAAATTAAGCTATTCTAGCAAGTTGTAGGCAAAAAGAACTTCAATTGTAGCATATTATCTTCCTAATTTCCCCATAAAACATGGTTATCTATGGCACCATCACTACCTATTAAGGCCTTAAATAGGAACAAATCAAGATGAACATCAACCACACATGACATAGAACCCTAAATCAACATTTCTAGAATCAATGGAAGAACTGTACCAAATCAAACACAATAACTAGGTCGGGATATCCAATCCCCTAATCTAAACTAGCTACTCATGTTAACAATTAAAATCACAAAACCTAATTGCATTCAAGGAATGTAAATTGAAATCAAAATTGGAAAAGAAAACTAGATTAGGGATGAAATTTACCTACTAGAAATGGAATACAACTTCAATGTAACCTTGTTCTTTAAACTTGGATCAATGGAAGATAATCTCATTTCTCTCTCTCTCTCTCTCTCTCTCTCTCTACAAAGCTCTCAAGTAAAATCTAATCTAAAAAGTGTAATCTAAAAAATGATTAAAAAGAAAAAAACTAAGCTAAGATATGAAATTTCCGCCAAAAGCTTCTATTTAAAAGGTTGAATCTAGGTCATGTATTAGGGGGCGTACGCTCGTACGTGCTCTCGTACGCGACAGTTTTCTGGCCAAAGGTCCTTCTCCACGCGTGGAAAAGTGGCGTGAGACCCTACTGGAATTTTTCCACGCCCCCTCTACGCGTACGGGGGTCCCCGCCTTGCTTTGGGCCTTCCTTCTTTACTCTGTTTGCCCGTTAAGTTCTCATATCTTGCCCATTGGTTCCCGGGACCTGTAAAAATGCTTGAACATACCAAAGATATAGTTTTGCAGTAGACCTACGCATTAGAGCACAAGCACGCCATAAATAATTCACAAAAGGAGACTAAACACTACTAAATAACCCCAACTTAGACCCTTGATTCTAGTTATCTTGAGTGCTTATCAGTGGGAATGATGCATTGTTTGTGGGTGGAGTTAGAAAGCAGGATAGAAGCCGATGGGAGTTAGGGACGAGCTGTCTAGGCAGAATGCAGAAATAATGGAAAAAGGTGGCCAAGAAGGAATGAAGAGAAATACGAAACTCATACTCGACCGATAAATAATGAAGGCCAATGTAACCCGAGGAGGGATCATGAATGTCATGATCACCCGTCGCCATTACCACGGCTTTAGGCCCCAGTAGGACCCTCAAATGGTCCAACATTTCCGGACTTAGGGTAGAAGTATGCTGGACGGAAAAGTTTATGTCTACATTGCGGCCTGGGGCGCGGTCAAGTTTCTCCCAAGGATAAACCCTAAC
The DNA here is from genome assembly GCA_003576665.1 of Ipomoea trifida. Taxonomy (NCBI): domain Eukaryota; kingdom Viridiplantae; phylum Streptophyta; class Magnoliopsida; order Solanales; family Convolvulaceae; genus Ipomoea; species Ipomoea trifida. The sequence continues at coordinate 25,762,674 of CP025646.1, forward strand.
CACAACCATGGCCGGATGAAAGGCTATTCCTGCCGGAGTGTCAGCCAGATGATCGACTTGAGCGTTGTTTGACGGTTCTGATCGAGAGGAAAAAACGGAAGGACTGTCAGTTAGTCCGGGACGAGGGTAGGAGGAGGAGGCCATTGAAGAAACTAAAAAGAAAAGGGAAAAGAGAGAGATGGGCTTACTAGAAGTTAGGAAGGAAAAAAGAGGACATCGACGGAGGAAAATGGTGCAATGTGGAAAGAGGAGTGGACAACGGGCGATGAACGATAGAGAACTGAGAGACGACGGAAACAGTCTTGACTGAAGAAGAAGGAAAGAGAGTGGAAGGATGGAATGGCAGAGGAGAAGGGTACTTATAGGTGTGGAAGAGCAAGGAGATGATGACACGTGGCTTGGATCGGATGGACGAGCGAGTGATGCAACGGTTGACAGGTGATTAGCTAACGTTAGGGTGTGAAGATATTTAATGCCTGTACGGCGGTTAAGAGAAGGAAATGATGAAAGCGAGAATCACGAGAAAGATTGAGGATCGAAAAAGGCGGAGATGGAGAGTTTCGCGCAGTCAATACATGTGGGCACGAGTCGACCTATAGAGATGAGCTCCGCAACAGTGGTAGGTCGGATTGGGAAAATCCCTTGAAAAAGGGAAGGTCGAGCAAAACTCAGCATGATCCTCAGACCAAAAGGTCTGAGGGACTTGAAAGGATATTTTATGGGAAAGGTCGAACTCAGTGTAACTTGGAGGTTGGGCTGTGTAAAGGAAGGCTGATCGAAGCGTGGTTGAGTCCTCAGACTAAGGATATGAGGGACTAGGAGGATGATTTTGGGGGAAGAGTCGTTCTCTAGCGTATGAAACGAGTCGAAAAGCAAAGTTGAAAGGTCGTGATAAGGTCCCAGGGAAGGTCGGACCCAACCCTGTTGACTAGGGCCTGAGGAGCAGACCTATCTTGGGGTTTGAATGTGCCAAAGGTTCTTAAAAAGGCCCTTAGAGATCGAATGAGTGATTCTGATAATGATTCAACTTGTCTAGAAAACGCATACGAAAAGAAGAAAAAAAACGAAGCACGAGCAAGTAGTTGAATGTTCTACAATACCCAAACTTAAGCACTGTGGAGATTGAACAAACTAAGATTTTGGCATAAATGCTTTGTTTTTCTTTAGGCCATTGACTACATAAATTGAGCCAAGACATTCGTACGTTCTTGGACTCGTTAGTTAAATTTCAACTACTCAATTAATTAACTTCTCCCTCTGTTACCTGTCCTATTTACTATTCATAGGTCAAACCAACTCTTTCTTCTTTGCTTATTTTCTTTAGTAATTTTTTATTATTTTTAAATTTAATTTTTTGTGTTTAATAGTACTTTTAATGTAGTTTCTAAATATATAAATTTTATATATTAATGCTAAACTTAATATTATGAAAAATTGGATTAAAAATTACTTCAGTCAAGCATCGTTAAACGAACCAGACAACCATTTTGGGATGGAGGTAGTATTATTTAACTATTAGTTAACTATGAGCTTTCAATTTTTTAGTGAGCATCATTTTTTCACAATTTACAAAAAATAACATAATGAGGAAACTCACAGAATCAACAATTCTAAGCGGCAAGAAAAAGTAAAAAAATCATAGATCAAGGTTAGATCCAAAAATTAAATCTCATTATATACGGTTTCACTCATTATTTTCGTTATTATCTATATACTTTAGAACTCCAGACTTTGCTTTCTCATACTGAAAAATCCAATTTTGAATTTTTCAGTTTGAGAAACCAGATTAGGGTTTCTCAAATTGAGAAACACAAACATGGATTCAATTATCTGATAACTCATGCATGTGTTCTCAAATTGGGAAAAATGACAGAAAAAATAAAGAATATAGACACATCCTTATTCCAGGGACTATACTAAATTCGGACTTGGGTTTTCTCATACTGAGAAATCCAGTTTTGAATTTTTCAGTTTGAGAAACTAGATTAAGGTTTCTCAAATTGAGAAACATAGACATGGATTCAATTATCTAATAACCCGTGGATGTGTTCTCAAATTGAGGGAAAATGATAGAGAAATTAAAGGGTATACACACATCCGAATTTCGGGGGCTAGACCAAATTCGGACTAGGGTTTCCCAAATTGAGAAACACAGATCTTGATCATTTATATAAAGTTATTCGCTTCTTTGTTGGTTTGTTATTTCAAAAAAACAAAAACAAAAAACAAAAAGATAAAAGAAAGTAAATGAAGAATAAAAGTTTGAATGTTGTAATTACTTGTTTGAAAGTTTGAATTTGACCCTCACTTTATTAGAGTGCTTTAATTTGTTCTTGAGTTGCGTTTTTTTCCTTTTGGTCTTCTTCGTCTTATCTCTTCTAGGATTTTAAAGGGTACGTAGATAATTGTGACATTCTCTCTTTTGTTAATTTTCTATACCCCTTCTTCGTTAGCTTTTAACCCTTAGCCCCGTTATAAGCCAAATAAAAGACCTATTTGATCTCTGCATGCAATTTTAGGTTTATACTAGGAGGAGTATGAAGGGCAAGCATATGAGATGTATTTCTAATGCCAAGTTTTGCATAAACCTAACTTAGTATGTGTGCACACTAGATTTTTCACTACTTGCTAATAATTTTGGTGCTTGGATATTGGCTTGTGAATGGATCTTGTGTGCCAAACTAAAATGATTCTTAAAGCATGTTGTTTTGTGGAAAGTTTTTTTGGTGGTATGCTCGGTTGTACAAAGAGGAGTATGAACAACTTCAATTTTTGATTTGCAATTTATTCTTTGTGTTGTTTGCTTGAGGACAAGCAAAGGTTTAAGTGTGGGGGAGTTTGATAAGTGTATTTATGTCATGTTTCAACCCCATATATAAACCTATTTTGAGTGATAAATACTTTGGTTTTATGCAAAATGTGCCTTAATTCATTTGTTTATATCCTTAGGTGCATAAATTGTTGAATTGAAGACAATGCATGCCTTTCGGGGCATTGTGAATGAATCTCATGTGAATGGGAGCCAAGGTGAAGCTAAGAGGATGACTAAAATACTTCCAAATGAAGTCCAAGAGTGGCACTGTCAATGGATTAGATCACAAGAACAAAACAAGGAAAAAGTGGAGCTAAAGACCAAAGAGTTGTAATTCCCACTAAACATGGCGACATCTAGGTAATTTGACCATATCTCAGCCTAGGCATATCCAAATGAGGTGATTATTGAGTCATTGGAAAGAATACTTAAAGGGATACAACTCTTATGAAGACATCAAAGTGTATATTGAATGGAAAAATGGTCAAAAGATCAAAGCGTTGTAATTCCAGCTAAATATGGCGACACCTCGGTCATTGGACCATATCGCAGCCTAGGAATATCCAAATGAGATGATTCTTGAATCATTGGAAATAAGACTTCAAGAGATACAACTCTTATGAAGATATCAAAGTATATATAGGAAGGGAAAAGGGTCAAAATCCGCCTACAACTCAGACCAGCGTTGCAGGAGGATTCTAGACGCGTCGAGAAGAGGCAGAATGGCCCAGTTTTCGCCATTTAAAGGCTCGACGTGTCTATAAGTCCAAGATCTACAATTTTTACTGCTCGGAATTTTCTATTTTGCCCTCACTCTCCACCCCAACTATATATAACATCATTTCCCTTCGAACCCTAAGTTTGGCTGCGATTTTGGGAAGATAAATGGAGTGAAGGGAGGTGATTCTTCACACTCCAAAGGAGGAAGGAGGGATCCCCACACCTTGGAAAAAGAAGAAGAAACATTGCAAAAGCTTTGAAAGGAAGATTGGAAGATCAAGAGCTCACACCAAGAGAGGAGAAGAGCTTGGAAGCATAATTTGGGAGAATTTCTTCATCTCTTCTTTACTTTAAATTTTATTAAATCTTCCTTTGAATTGATTGTTGTTGAAACTATGATAGCCATGCTTTTCTAAGCTTTTATTTGGGATTTTTGGATTGAAGAGTGTTTATGAACCTATTTGCCTTGTTCTTAATTTCCTTGATGAAATATATATTTGGGTTTTATATCTTGTGTTGCAATTGTGTTCTATCTTGTTGATGCTTGTAATTGGTAGCTTAAATTACTTGTATCTTGATATAATTGTGTCTTGATGGAAGTTAGGGCATATATTAGAGCACCCACATTTGCACTTGACATTTGCACCTTGGGAGATGACATATTTGTTAAGGGATTTCATTTAGATTGCTTGTTCTTGATTGGTTTCTTATTATGAGTTTGAATTATGGGAGTAATTCTTTCCCTATTTTGAATGCAATCCTCAAGACTTGTTTTAACCCAAATAATTATTTCACTTAATTTGGTACTAGGTGATTAAACACTTTGACCCCAAAAATCTCACTCTTTACTCTTTTGAATTCCTAAAATTCATTTGTCTCATTTTATTCATTTTGTTTGCATTTTTTTAGCTAATTACCCCTTGTTAACGTTAGGAATAGCTTCATATGAATAGATTAGTAGCTAGTGATTAATACTCCACTTCCCTGAGGATCGATAACCCCGGAATACTCCGGGTATTTGTATGTCGTTTATTTCTACGACCAAATGCCTTTTAAACTGGTACATGGACCTTCTAGCCATGAGGATATTCACACTGTTGCGGGGGTCATTCACAAATCGTTAGGGATGCATGTTATGAATATGGATTATTAGATGATGATAAGGAGTATATTGATGACATTACTGGCTTGAGTTACTGGGAATCCACGTATGTTTTGCGAAGGTTATTTGCTACGCTGCTCACTTCAAGTTGAATTAGTAGGCCAGAGGTGGAGCGAAATGCAGTTTGAGAATTTCTTACCGAGGATGCACAGTTTCAGTGTCGACGTTTCATGTAGAGTCCAGGTATATCGAGCTCAAATCTATTGATTCGACTTTGCTATTTTCTTATAATTATTTCTAAATAAACTAATTTGTTGATTTGTTTGCTTCTTTTTTAACCTATTAAGAGTTGGTGTTATCGAATTTAGATAAGAAATAGTTCACTCTGGTGGAGTTAGAGAAGTTGTTATCTTTGTAGGGGAAGAGCCTAAGGGATTTTCAGAAATGCCAATTCCCGACGAAAACAACATGAGTTTGATGGAAAACATGTTGATAGTCAAAGAGTTGGCGTATGACAACGAATTGTTGAAGACAGAACATGAAAAGTGGTAACACAATTGACGGGCGAGCAAAAAAATGTCCATGACTCTGTCATGAATGATATTGATTCCAATGTAGGTGGATTGTTCTTTGTGTATGGTTATGGAGGAACAGGCAAGACGTTCGTGTGGATAACGTTATCGTCAAAGATAAGGAGCCACAGTGATATTGTTCTAAACGTTGCTTCGGGTGTAATAACATATTTGCTCTTACCGGGAAGCAGGACGACGTATTCCAGATTTGCTAAACCACTCTCTTTGAACGAAGATTCCATGTGTAATATATCGCAAGGTAGTGACCTTGCTGAGCTTATAATAAGGAGAAAATTGATTATATGAGACGAGGCACCGATTACGCACAAACACTATTTTGAAGCTTTAGACAAAACTATGGGGATCTATTAAGATAGATTCTTCCCATTATTCCAAAAGCAACGAGACTAGTAGTTGTCGGAGCCACTATTAATTCTTCATACCTCTGGACAAATTGCAAGGTATTGAGGCTCACAAAGAACTTGAGACTATAGAGCCTAGCTTCAAAGAAAGATAGACAGACGGTTGATTGGTTTTCAAAATGGATTGCAAACATTGGAGATGGAATTGCAGGGGTTGTATACAACGGTTTGTTTGAGATTGATATTCAGGTACAGTTTTTGTTGAAGTGTGGGCCCGATCCCATAGCAACTATAGTGGAAACCACATACCCAAGCGCGGGATATGGCATGCTTGATGAGTCGCACTTAGAAGGTCGAGCGATCATCTCTCCGACTTTAGATGTCGTTGATCAAATTAATCAGTACATATGCGACATGAACAATGCAGAAGGACAAACATATTTAAGTTGTGACTCTTTGTGTAAAGCAGAATCAGACGATGAAAATCTATCACAAGTACACACTCCTGAATTCCTAAATAGTTTGATATTGTCTAGACTCCCTAATCATTCATTGACATTAAAGGTTGGTGCACCTGTTATGTTATTGCGGAACATAGACCACTCTCTTGGTCTTTGTAATAGTACACGTCTCATCATCACAAGATAGGCAGATCACATTGTCGAAGCAAGAATAGTTAATGGGACACATGAAGGAACCAAAGTTCTTATCCCCGAATGTCTCACTCCTTCTAATACGAGATCGCCCTTCAAGTTCCAGGGTAAACAATTCTCATTGATGTTCGCGTATGCCATGAGTCCATGACTATCAATAAAAGCCAAGCCCAAACACTAACTCATGTTGGGTTATTGCTGAAAAAATCGATGTTTAGTCACGATCAATTGTACGTGGCTTTTCCTGAGTCACCCATCCTGCTGGCCTGAAGGTGTTAACTCCAGACGAGGATGGACACTACTACCAACTAGTATTTTCAACCGTGCGTTGCACGGAATGATTTTGTTATAATATTTTAAAAATATTTGGATCGCTATACAATTATATAAATTGTAAAAACGAATATTATATAGTGCAATTGATGAAATGGATTTGATCGATTATGTTTTTAGATGTTATCCTTGCTTGACTTCGAGCAAATAATTGTTTAATTACTCGTGCGATGCAGAGTTAAATTTTTTTATTATATATTTAGATAATAAAATTAAAGTTGAAATCATAAACAATTCTAATATTTGAAAGTGTACATTTATTTGATTATAAGATGAGTGCAAAAGTATCACTCAACTTTGATGTTATAATTTATATAATTATATATCGATCCAAAAATTCTTAAAATATTATACCAAATCCATTCCGTGCGGGTGAAAATACTAGTTTTAAATATAAAAACATTTGAGTAAATTTTATATATATATATATATATATATATATATATATATATATATATATATATATATATATATATATATGGTCATGATCAAGTGTGATCGCACCTTAACGTGTGGTCAGTGCGGCCGCACCACTATGTATATAAATATACAACACTCAATGTTAAAAAATGCATCACACAAATATGCACCATTAGGTACGCATCACCAAAAAACACACCACTAAGTATGCAAATATACACCACACAGTGTTAGGAAATGCACCATTAGGGGCAGGGGAGTTATGGTGCATTATTTTGAGTGTGTGGTGTGTTTTTTGGTATTTTTGTGTATTCTTATTGTGGTGCATTTTCTAACATTGAGTGGTGTATATTTGTTGTGAACCGCACCGACCGCACGGGAAGGCGCGACCACATTTGAACAGAATTCTATATATATATATATATATATATATATATATATATATATATATATATATATATATATATATATATATATATTATATATTATTCTGTTCGTTTAGATTTTGAGTTAATTTCACTTTTGGTCTTATGACTATTGTGGTCTTGTTAATTTTAGTCCACGAGTTTCAAAACTGTCAATTTAGTATCTTAACTATTCAATTTTTCTCAATTTTGATCCATCCGACCAAATATCCGACGAAAAATAATTGAAAAGACAAATTTACCTTCAAAATTTTAAAATAATAATTGAATTTTTTTTTTTCACTTGATGTCGTTGGCAACCATTTCTCCGGGCTCCATAAATGGTTGCCTACGACAGTAGGTGGAAAAAAAAATATTTTTTGTTATTTTTAAAAATTTTGAGGGTAAATTTGTCTTTTCAATTAATTTTTATAAAAAATTTAACCAGATGGATCGAAATTGAAAAAAATTGAATAGTTAAGGTACTAAATTGACAATTTTGAAACTCATGAATTGAAATCAACGACCCCAATAGTCATAGGACCAAAAGTGAAATTAACTCGTTTTTAATTGAACCAAACCAAACCCATTTGATTTATAAAATATAAGCGGATTCATTCTAATAATAAATCAAAATCAAACCGTTGGATTCGGTTTAGTTCCGACTCAATTCGAAACACCCAAAGGCCCCAATTGACCGGCATGGGAATTCAAAATGTGTGTTAAACTATTTCAAGTTTCGTAAGTAGATGCAAACTATGTGCTCTACTTCTATGTTCAATTTTTACCCTTACAAATTACAATCTATCATCATTATCATAATGTTTTTACCGATTATAGTAGACACAAGTTTCAATAAATTGAAAACCAAAGTATCATAAGAAATTTCCCCAACACCCATTGATTTATCCACATTATTAAAACCCTTAAAATCTCACTTTGAGAACCAAACTCTTGTCGTTTAGACCACAAATTACAAGAACGATAGGCTTTCACTTAATCACGTCAGACGGGAGACCCTGCACTCAGAAAAATTATTATGGTTTTCAAATTCTAGTATTGAACTGAAATATCACAAACCAAACTAAAATTTCAAAAGGCTTAGGATAAATAAAACACAATAAGTAACTATATTGTGATCCGTGTAGTGTATATAATGCTTTCTATTCATTCATATTGTACAACAATGGCCTCCTCTACCACTATCCACCCATCTTTGCCACAGTTTTCTTCAGAGGAATAGTTTGAACAACTCTGCAAAGATGACCCCCAGTAAGGTTATATGAATAAACAGCACAATAACTGATACAAATATGTTTGGCATGCAATATTAAATGATTGGTCGGTCATTAGCTATAGGAGTATTTCATATTTGAACAGACAAGCTAATATATAAGAAGCCAAAGACCTTGTGGTCTAGTGGCACCCAGTGTCCTGGTTTACACTCCCACATGGATGATGGGAGTGGGTTTGAGCCTCAGTGGAGGCAACTGTTGACTCTTTGTGCTTCAGTAGGTTGAGAAAGTAGCTATGAACAGATACTACATTGTAACAGAGTCAGTAGTACTCAAAAAACAAAAAAAGAAAAGCTAATATATAAGAACATTAATGTGTTTTACTTTACTATTGTTAAATTTGTTTCTTAATAGCAGTTTAGATTTTTACATTTTTATTTCATAAATTAAAGTATACATATACATTATATAAATATAAAATATATTTAATACAAGTTATTATATATTTAATACTCCATATTAAAAATAAAATAAAATAACTAGGAAGAGCTATTTTCATAGAACTCAGAAAAATTAGCTTCTTTTGATTAGGGCTAAAAGCTTTTCAAAAAAAAATACATCTTATATCTAGTTTCTTTTTTTTTTTGAAAACTCTTATATCTAGTTTCAAATACATTATATTGTATGAAATATTCATAGATTGAAACGCTCACCTCGGAACAAGTGTAGATAATTAAAGTCATCCAGTTCCAGTTCTCCAGAGATTGTCTCAGTTGGTTGCTAGTAGCTTCATGTAGAAAATATAGCAGTGGGGGCATCAGCTGCATTTCATAGTGCCTAGATCCACCACACAGCCTGCACATCCCAGGATCACTGTGCTCTGCAGAGGCTAATAGTGTCTTTCCACCATACGAGTATCTAGGTGTAATGGGGTACAAAAGATGAAAGGAAGTGAATATGATGCTTATATTACAAAATAAAGTTCATTGTTAAAAAACACAAAAATCTTATGATTAACACTTAATAAGCAAGGGCAATCAACTTGCTTTCTGTGTTCTCTTGGGCACCTGATAAAATTAGAGAACGGAGATTACTATTGAGTATAAAATTGAAAGCTCGATACTGGCTCAATTCATAGAAAGAATTTTAAATGTATTTAAGACTTCTTTGACACAAGTTCCACAATCAAGTTCAGAGTAAATTGAACTATCAAGAAAGCAACTACTACAGATATATTACTTCAGGCTAGGAAAATGACAAGCGTTTTGATTAGTCTCAAAAGATCCTAGCTTCCCCATGCTATTACCTGAAACATTGCTGAGGGTATGAGTCCATTCGCTTTTTGAATTTAAGGTAAATCCTGTCCGCATTTGGTGCTCTGTCATATTCATAACTCTCTTCTTCCCACATTTCATCTTTTGAATGATCAGAATCAGCATTTTGTTCCTTGATAGAAAGCAGAGTGTCTTTTGAACATGCAGAACTGCTCTCTTTAGAGAATTTCTCCTCCTCAGCATGTATATAGAAACAAGGCAGCACTGCACTTAACAAATCATTCACAATATAACTATTTCAAGTTGAATAACATTTAAAAGAAAAAGAGACTAACAAATCCAAAGCCAAGTGAAAAGAGGAAGGTGATACACCAAAAAGACATTAGATAAGGCCTTAAACCTTTGAAATTTTATCACTTTTATTAAAGCCTCCAGGAATCAGACTCTACCTGGTATTTTTTCATCAATCACTCTAGCTGTGTGACCTAAAGGTGAAGGTTTTGCATCACATTCATGATTGTGAATTTGCTTCTTGGATTGAGAAGCAAGGCTTGCAGCTTCAGAAAATGCCCTACTTAAGTCTTCCAAATCTATATCATCATTGCTTTCATTATCCTCCTCTTCAGTTGAATCAAATGTCCACAAATCCTTTTTCCAGTCATTATTTGTAGTAGAAACAGAAGGTGCAGGTGCATGGGCAGACTCATCAGATGGGGGCTTTGATCCTTCACCACTAACAGATTTCTGAACCCGAATAGCTCTCCAGCTATATGGAAAACAGAAATCACAAGTGTAACCAATCACCAGAACAACTATGGCATTTGACTAAATTATGCTGGAATTGAATTCTAAAGAGACCTTACAGGTGAGCTCCCACATTTTGGTGCAACACAACCAAAAATATAAATTACACGTTCTTCAATGCTAGCACTCTTGCTTGAAATAGGAGCATAAACCTGAGAAAACCAAATGAAAGGAGAAATACAAAACAAAAGTTTAACAACCTTCTTTAATAAAATAAAATAAATAAAAAAAGAATGACACAGTTAGTCAACAAAACAGTTATAAATTGTAAAACCTGTGCAAGGAGACAGAGATTGCTTTTACATGCACTGCACTCAAGCAGATGGGACCTTATCATGCTAACTGAAACAGGCCAGTCCTAAAAGAAAAAAGTAATTTATAGATCTAAAGAGAAGATTATAAAACAATAAATCAAAACAAAGACATTCAAATATCCTTACTGGAAGTCCACCAATTTTTGTTGTATAATGATCAGCTACTTCATAGATATCATCAGCCCATGGCCCTGGCATGCCTAAAATAACTTCAACCATCTTTTTATCCTGACCCAACAAAGCTAATGGCAGATACAATTTGAAGTGAGTTGCATTTCAATTGACCAAGTACATAGAATGAGAAAGTTTTGGTCAATGGTGGATAAAGGAATAAGGGTAAACTTCTAAACAATGTTTAAAAAGAGGCGGGCCTCAAAGTGAGGCGTAAGGGAAAGGTACTGAGACGTACACCTCTTAGGCTGAAGTAGAGGCGTACGCCTTTCATGCGCCTCAACACGTGTTTGAGGCGTAGCAGGCAAAGCCCATAAATTTAAATGATTTAAACCTAATTTATTTGTTTAAAACCTAGACCCAATCTAGCCCAGCCCTAATTAGAGTAGAATTAGAAGGAAAAAATATGATCTGGGAAGACGGAAACCTCCAGGCGACGACGACCTCCCAGCTCTGACAGGCGATGGCTGACTACCAAGTACACCTTTATCTCTTTTCGTCATTTTTTTATTGTTTATCTTTTCTTCTCTTCCCTCATCGTAATCTCCTTTGGGTATTAGTGTGTGTGTGTGTGTGTGTGTATATATATATATATATATATATATTGTGGCTTCATATATCTAAACATGGTGAATCATTGGAAGAAAAGAACTACTCCCAGTGCTCCAGGAGATCTTATGGTGTTATGAAGAATGTTTATAGGTTATTAATATATTTTTTATAAAAGTTGAGGCTTACGCCTCAATGCACCTCGAGACTTACGCCTCTCCTCAGCATTACAAAACGCCTCGAGGAACGCCTCCGCCTTTAAAACCTTGCTTCTAAATAATTCAAAACATAGGGAAGTTGAAGTTTTGGTCAATGGTGGATAAAGTGAGTTGCATTTCTATTGTCTGGTTTATTGTATCAGATTGGCTTTGACCTAGAAGCTACTGCTCTGCCTCTATAGGATTTGCCATTGCCTATAGTTCATGACTATGATGGAGCTAAGTATGCAGTACAGGGCAAATTCGAAAGAGCTGTTTTTAGGTATATTCGCATCCTGGGACAAAAATTAACTAAAAATATTCTTTCTATTACATCAATGTATTTAATAATAAAAAAAAACAAATAATTTCATGTTCTCTTCGTATTTCACTAAAAAAAGGTCAAAAGATTTCCAAAAATTCAATTCATACAATACCAATTGCCAACAGAGAAAGAAAAAATATATGCATATACACACTCACTCTAGCTACCAACTATGTGAACTACAAATGAAAAGAATCACAAAATCAAAATTTTAACATCAAAATTTAACGTTTATACTATATTATTATCCTAAGTCAATCAATATGCAATCTACAGAACAGTAGATTCATGCGTCAATATATAACTTCAGAAAAACCGAGACAACAAATTGAAGATAATAACCTGATTTAATACGCTTAGATTTCAACAACGGCGATGGGATGTTGAAAAGGCTTAGCGAAGGGTTTTTCTTTCGAATGCAGCGTGGGTGTAACTAGGGGTGTGCATTCGGTTAATCATGTTTTAACCCAACAGAATCAACAGAATTTTTAAACCCGTTAACTAAACCGAAATTTCTGTTACTGAATTAACTGAACCGAACATTTAAGTGCTGATACAGAAAACATCAAACATAAATATTCGAGTATTTATCTACTACTCTACTGGCTACTTGAAACAAAACTGAGAAAAACAACGAATTTCACACAACAAAATAAATTCACAGCCTTCACAGGATAGTCTTATTGTCTTAATACTATTGAAATAAATAAATAAATAAAACAAACCTGGCCAATGGAGGAGATGGAGTGCGACGGAGAACACTGGTGCAGTGGAGGACTGGTCGGAGGAGACTAGATCGGCGGTCGGCAGAACTGCAGTCGGCTGGAACTACTGGAGCGATGGCACAGAACTGCAGACGGCTGGAACTTCACTCTGAACTAGGGATGGAGCAGATCGGCAGTCGGCTGGAACTACTAAACTAGGGGTACA
>CP025646.1:25775956-25798001 GCA_003576665.1 Ipomoea trifida
GTCGCCGGTGGCCGGAAAGTGTCGCCGGTCGCCGGAAAAATCAAATGACCTGTTATAACAGGTCAATTACCTGTCCGTGGGCTTCGTTGCCTCATTTTGACATGTTTGAGAGTCTAATTGCAAGTTTTAAAAGTTCGTGGACCTAATTGACTCCTTATGAAATGTTCGAGGGCCTATTTGACCCTTTTCCCAAAAACATATAAGTTTTTATATCCATGATGTATGTGTGTTTCTTCTTTTAAATTTTATTTATACACTAGTTTTACAAGTGCGTTGCGCGAATAGATAATGTACAATGTTTATTTTTAAATGAATACTTCAAAGTATAACAACAACTAAGAAACTCCATTCAACCATTTACAAGTAAATATAGATTTGCAATAATCTTCATTTAATTCAATCTGTAACTTCAACTTCATCTTAACTTAATATTAAAATTTGTTCACCCTACCGGAATACATTAATGAAATCTTTATATTGAATCTCAATAACTTGCATTTGCAATCAGTAGCCAATATGCTTAACTTTCACAACATTCCAGTTATTGGATCGATATACAATTATGTAAATTATAACATCGAATATTATATAGCGCAATTGATGAAATTGGTTGGATCGATTATGTTTCCTGATGTTTCCTTGCTTGAATTAGAGCAAATAATTCTCCAATTACCTGTGCGATGCATTGATAAATTTTTTATTATATATTTAGAAAATAAAAATAAAGATAGAAATTATAAAAATTCTAATATTGAACGTGTACATTTATTTGATTATAATATTAGTGCACAAGTATTACTCAATTAATTTAATAATATATGACTTGTTTATCTACAATTATCTTTAAAAAATCGATATGTAATACGACTTATGTAATTATATTATTACTAAAATAAATATGGGAAAATGTGAAATAATTTAATTATAATTATTATAAAAATAAATTCAATAACCAATGTTTAGCTTAATTACCATAATAATTATCATGCAATCATTATTAGTCAATTACACTAATATATGTGCAATTATACTTTTATACCTTAAGTATATTAATTTTTACCATATCGCATTTAATTTTCTCTTCCTCTACCATATTCGAATGAATTAATTATAATTATTATAAAAAATCTAACAGCCCATGTTTAATTAATTTTTTTAGTTTAAATAATTTAAATTTTTCAAAAGGAAGTGTAATTATTTTTTTTTAAAGTTTTTAAATAATTTTCAGTCAATTAGTAATATCATATTCGCCAAAGACCTTGTGGTCTAGTGGCATCCCAATACTACATTGTAACAGAGTCAGTAGTACTCGAAAAAAAAAGTAATATCATTTTCTTTTCCAATGTGCCAAATTTCTATTTCCTTTTCCATTAATTTTCTTTTTATATTTTCAATCAAGTAGTAAAATCAGTTTTATTTTCCATTTAATCTTTACTATTGTTTGGGTGGGATTTTTCACAAAGGATGATTTTTTTTTATTAATAGTAGTATAGATATAGAAGTATAGATAAGTATTCAAATTATTATTATTGGTGTAAATAATAATTAATAAATTATTTTCTTATAAAATTACGATTTGTTTTCATTATTCTCACAATTATAATGGTTGAACTATTCTCAAAATTTGGTAAATAAAATTTTGTTACTAATTAAACTTTATTATTTTTTTACCAATTAATTAATAATATTAGTTTGTGTAGGAAAAGTTGAAGGGGAAGATTTTTCTTTTATTAACTAGTTTTATACGTGCATGCGCGAATGGGTTAATGCCCAATGTTTATATTTAAATAAATATTTGAAAGTATATCAATGCAAGATTATATATGAGAATTTATACATGGGTAATTGAATATTGAATGTTTTTTTATTTAAATATCTAACTCAAAGTATATGAATCCAAGATAATAATATAGAAAATTCATTATAATTATTACTAAAATAAATGTTTGGAACCTTGTAAAATCGATAGTCTAAATAAATGCTACTTTTCATTTGAATTTTTCTAAGTGTTCTTAATTCTCTTTTGTTGGTAGTGTGTTATTTGCAATTCGGTTATTGTTGTTAGCATAGATGACAACGTCATGCAATGAGATTATGATATAGGAGCTATGGACTTTCCTTTAAGTGTTCTGCTTGGGGTTCATTTGGTTCAACCATTATTGTTGAATGAGTTATTGTGGATAAAGAAATCCCTAGTTTAAGAAAAAAGATTAAATAAATTAATAGAAATTTGAAAATTTAAAATATTATATATTTCAAAGATATTAAAAGATAGTTTCTCGCTTTAATTTGCTGGGTAATGGGTTATTTGAGTACTTTCATTGTCAACAAATCCTCCAAGTAGTTAATATGATTGATTTCAAACTATTCTTTTTTATTTTTTTTTCATGGTATTAAAGAAATACATATGTATCATTTTTTGGTGTAACTACTAATTTATTTAATTCAATAAGAGTAAAATAGAGCGGTTCCGCTTCAATTTATTGGGTTATTTGAATACTCTATTTGTCAACCAATCCCCAAGTAGTTAATATAAATAGCTTCAAATTATTTTAAATCTTTTTTCATAGTATTAATAAAATACTTGGTAAATAAATATATAACATTATTTTGTACTATAACTTTGATATTTAATTACAAGATATTGTAAAAATAAGATAATGGACAATATAATGAATATCAATTGATAAATTTGAATGTAAAGAATATTTGCATGAGAGAAAATAAAGACAATATAACTAATGAAATTATTTCTCTTATTTAATTTAATTTTTTGATAATGAATAATTTTTTTCAAATAAAGATATTGTAGACACATAATTCTAAATTAAAGAAATACATATGTATCATTTTTTGTTGTAGCTACTAATTTATTTAATTTAATAAGAGTAAATAGAGTGAGAGTGAGAAATTTAATTATGTCAAATTTGATTGAGATGAGGTTCGAACCTAGGACCTTTCTTATAGGAATTAATGTGTAAGTTAAAAGTTAACGAGATATTAACGGAGAAGAGAATATTTAACGGAAAACTTAACGGATAATCATAAAAGTAAGGTTAAATTAGGTAATCTGTATGAATAATATTAATCTGAATTATCTTAATCATCTATTTGATTAAATAATTCATCTGAACCATCCATTTGATTAAATAATTTGACCACCATTTTTTCTACCCATTTTAGGCCTAACTCTCTTCGGCTCTTATTAGTATAGTAGATAGTATTGATACGTGGATATAGAAACAATATTACCAATTAATAGATATTAGTTAATTTTCATTTTACATTTTCTTACCAAATAAGCTTTATTAATTATTTGACTAATAAAATATTTAATTAATTGACTACAAAAGTTTGTATTGGAAA
Organism: Ipomoea trifida; assembly: GCA_003576665.1. NCBI lineage: Eukaryota > Viridiplantae > Streptophyta > Magnoliopsida > Solanales > Convolvulaceae > Ipomoea > Ipomoea trifida. The sequence goes on from CP025646.1 coordinate 25,779,323, forward strand.
ATGAAATAGGAGGATTTTACTTTTATATATAGTATAGATATAGATTATGCTATAATAGTTGTAGTCTATAATGTTTTTAGATAAAAATATCTTATCCTTATAACTTTGTTATCTTTTCTCATTACTATTACTATTCAAAATATCTTATCCTTTTTTTTTTTTTTGACAAAACAACCCAAACCAATATATTAAATCACCGCAAGGTCCGAACGAACATTACAAGAAATAAAACGAGGAATACAATCGAAATAAGCAACATCTACCATAGACGAATGAGCTAACGCTTTCTTCGCTATAACATGGGCTAACATATTTCCTTCCCTCTTAACAAAAAGAAAACGAACCAAAGGCAATTGGTTTAAAAAACAACCAATATTTTGAACTATTAAACCGAAAGGACCAATCCTCATATCCGCATCCACAGCCTTCGTGACCACTTGAGCATCCGTTTCCACCACAATACGCTCCCACCCCTTCTGCTTAACCCAACTCAAGACTTCCCGCACCCCCACCGCCTCCGCCTCCCTAACCGAAAACACACCCCCAATCACTCTCCACCCCACCCCCATCACCTCCCCCTCCTCCCCTCTCACGACCCAACCAAACCCCATACGGCTTTGACCATAATCCATTGCTACATCCACATTTACCTTCCAAAATCCATGCATAGGAGCTTGCCAACTACGCCCAACAACACTAGCAGCCGAAACATTGTTAGAGCTAGTAGTCGCTGTACGTACATGCATCCAATCACCATAGTAAGCCATCACCGAAGCAACCAAATTCGTAGGGTCCATACACTGGTGGTTAAACACCATGTTATTCCTATTATTCCATACTGCCCAACAAACAAGTATAATCTTCACAATCATCTTCTTAGACAAACACCCCCACACCTCCTCAATCCACACGTTAAAATTGTCCACAAAATCCATACGCCACCCTTCCTTCAATTCTTTCCAACAAGCATGAACAAAACAACAATTGGCAAACAAATGAAGTGTAGATTCCGGTTCCAAACCACATAAAGGGCATACCCGATCGCAAGGCACCTGTTTAATCGTTAAGAGATCTTTAGTTGGTAACCTATTAGTGCACAAAGCCCAAAAGAAACATTTTACTTTTGGAGGTAAATCCCATTCCCACATCTCTCCCCAACACACCCCATCCTCCTCTCTCAACCTCTCGGTCAACATCCCATAAGCCGATTTAACCGTATACTCCCCCATCACATCCATCCCCCAAAACCAAGAATCACTCACCCGGCGATTAGACGTAGGCAAATTCAGAATAAGATGAGCATCCCTTTCATCGAAAATATCCCTCACCACCTCTTCATCCCACCCCCAGTGTCCGGCCTAAAAAGAGAGCTGACATTTGGATTACCCAAATATTATAAAACCGGAGTAGCAATATATGGGTTTACCGGATCCGGAAGCCAAGGATAGCCCCAAACCCCCACCGTCTCTCCATCCCCCACACACACCCTCGCCCCCTTCCGAATTAAAAACTGAGTTTCTCGAATACTAGACCACACAAACGAAGGATTAGATCCCCCACCTGCCTCCAGAAACGAACAATTTGGAAAATACCGGGCTTTAAAAACCCGAGTAACCAAAGCATTCGGATCATTAAACAACTTCCATCCCTGCTTACCCAACATAGACAAATTCATCTCCCTCACCGAACGAAACCCCATACCCCCAAATCTCTTTGGCTTACACAAAGCCCCCCAAGTGCTCCACCGAATCCCCCTACCTTCCCGTTGCTCACACCCCCACCAAAAAGAATTCATTAACCGCTCAATTTCCACCGAAAGAGTTTTAGGAATAAGAAAAACGTTCATAGCGTAATTAGGAATACTTTGGAGAACCGTTTTCAAAAGAACCTCCCTACCCCCCCGAGACAGGAACCGGTTACCCCAATAATTAATCCTATCACGCACTTTTCCTTTAATAAAACCCAGCACTTCTCTTTTCCCACGCCCCACTAGACCCGACAACCCCAAATATTTTGCATGACCCAACTGCTCCCTCACCCCCAACACCTCACAAACTGCCTCCTTATCCTCCCTACCCACATGCTTCCCGAAGACAATAGAAGTTTTGTCAAAATTTACCACCTGCCCACTAGCCTCCCCATACTCCCTCAAAATCTCACGAATAAGACCCGCCTCCAAATTATTTGCTTTAAAGAAAAACAAACAATCATCCGCAAAGAATAAATGAGAAATAGGAGGAGCAATCCTAGCTACCCTAACCCCATGCAAAATCCCTTGTACCTCCTGAACCCTCAACATAGCACCTAGACTTTCAGCAACCAAAATAAACAAACATGGCGAAAGAGGGTCACCCTGACGCAACCCCCTAGCTAGAATAATAGGACCCCATTCCCTCCCATTCAACAACACATTATACCGCACCGTGGAAACACACTCCCTCATCAACCCCACCCATCGCTCACTAAAACCCAACTTCAATAATACCTCGCCCAGAAAACCCCACTCAACCCAGTCATATGCTTTGCTCATATCGACTTTTAAGGCTGCCGACCCCCCCCCCATTACCACAACCTTTATGCAGAGCATGACTAGACTCATAAGCAATCATAATATTATCAATAATAGACCGACCCGGAACAAACGCACTTTGAGCACTAGACACAATGGAATCAAGTAAGACTCTTAAACGCAAAGACAAGACTTTGGCCAGAATACGATATAAAACGTTGCACAAAGAAATAGGCCGAAAGTCAGACATCAACTCTGGATTCTTTTTTTTCGGGATTAACACAATATGCGTATCATTGGTAAAATCAGGTAAATGACCGGAATGTAAGAAAGATTGACAGAATGCGACTACCTCATTGCCCACGGAGTGCCAATGAAGTTGGAAAAAGGCTGGAGACAAACCGTCCGGTCCCGGCGACTTATCTGGATGCATTGCAAATAAGGCCGCCCGAACCTCCTCATTTGTAAAATCTTTCAACAACTCGTCATTCTGAACCCCCGACACTCGCACCTCTAAACCCTCCAAAGCCGGTCGGCTATCACCCGCCCCCACAGTAAATAAAGTCCGAAAATATTGCATAGCCACCGCCCCCATTCCTCCCACGTCCTCAACCAACAGCCCCGCCTCATCCCTCAACCCCCGAACCCAATTCCTCCTCCTGCGCTCTTTTACCGAGTTATGAAAGAAACGACTATTCACGTCCCCCCCCCTTTATACCATAATTCTTTCGCCCGTTGCCGCCACCCGTCACTCTGCACCTTCAACAACGCAAAATAACGCCGCTGCAACGAACTGAACTCATACCTATTCCCACCCCGCACTGCCCGAAGCCGCTCCAGTTCACGCTTGCAGCTTTCAATTTCTGCCGTTAGTCCGCCAAACGTACGTTTTCCCCATCTCCACGCAGCCTCACTACACCTCCCCAGCCGACTCACAATATCACAGCCCCTCATCTCATCCCATTTTTCCTCCACCAACTTCCTACACTCACTGTAACACCCCCACACATTCTCATACCTCACCTTACGCCGCCACTCCCTCGGTCTATTTTGCTCCAATTTCAGCAGAATTGGCATATGATCACTCGACCCACCCTCTAAAGCCCACGCTCGTGCCCCTCCAAACTCATCCCGCCAATCCCCGGACACCAAAATACGATCCAACTTTTCTTGAACCCACCTATCCGTACCCCTCCCTCGTTCCCACGTAAACTGACACCCTGCAAAACCCAACTCAACTAGCCCGCTCTCACGCACAGCATCCCGAAAACCCCTCAACAACCATTCCGGGTAACGAACCCCCCCTACCTTTTCCCACTGCCACATCAAATCGTTAAAATCCCCCATTACAACCCAGGGAATAGAATATAAGGAAGACAAATACCTTAATCGATCCCATGACTGAGACCGCCTATGCCTTTCCGGGTTACCATAATAGCCCGTAAACCGCCACCTCGCGGTTGAACCCCCGAAGACACCAAAGCATCAATGTAGTGGTTAGAGTACCCCACTACCTCCACGTCTAGACCACCATTCCATAACAAAGCCAAACCCCCACTCCGCCCATTCACATCCACCGTAAAACAATTCTCAAACCGCAATTGTACCCTCACCCTCTCCATACGTGCCGAACCACTCAGAGTTTCAAAAAGAAATAAAATGTCAGGTTTATGATGCCGTACAAAACCTAACAAAACATAAACTGCCAAGGGATTACCCAACCCCCGACAGTTCCAACTTAAACAACTCATTGGGCCCGGTGGGCCTGGTGACCAGGACCCACCTCATCAGTCACAGGACTCACAGCTGTGGACTGACCATCGATTAGCATAGAAGTAGACACACCATTAACTCCCTCATGTAAAGCCTCACGTAACTCCCCCCAGTTCCCGCCCTCCTTCTCTTCTACTCCACTAAAACTACTCCCTCACCCTCATCTTCATTAATAACACTCTCATGATTAATACCAAAAGGATTTCCCGCTGTAACGGCCCCAGCCTTTTGATTCGAATAATGCAACCCCATCGTAACTGCCTGACCAGTCGGACGCTCTTCAACATCAGACTCCAACGGTAAAAGTTTTTGTAACGGTTCATTAATAGAAACCGTTACTGAAGACCCCACTTTTCCCACCGGCGTCGGCTCCACCTTCTCCGGATCCAAAACCAACCAACGATTTAACGGCACCGTCGGCGGCCTCTTGCCCCCCGCTCTCAGCCACGGCCCAAACGGCTTCGCCGTTCCCATCACCGCCGTCTCAAATGCCACCGGGCAAAAACGATCACCATGGCCTATCACTCCGCAATGAAAGCAGAACGACGACAATCTCTCATAGCGAAAATCTACCCAAAACCATTCCCCTCCCGGTTTCTTCATTTTCATACGAGCACGCAAAGGTTTCAGAAGATTAACCTGAACACGTACCCGCATAAAGTTCTGCTTCGTACCATCGAAATTCTGAGGATCGGCACACACAAACACCCCGACCGAATCCCCAATAACCTTCGCCACCCGTTCGGACATAAATCCCGTTGGTAAGTTATGAACCTGAATCCAGAACACCGCTGTATCCAACTCGATTGTTAACGGATCACCACCTTGCTCAATCCGGCTCAACACCACTAAATTTTGATCGAACGTCCACGGTCCATTCTCAAGAACACGAGTGATATCGCCTTCGTGGAAAAAACGAAACATGAACCTCCCCGATCCCAACTCAGTAATATGAACACCTTTGACTGGTTTCCAAGCCTTTGCCATCACGTCCCGGAAAACCACAAACTTAACACTCTTGTCAGTCACCACCCTCCCCACAGCCGAAAAACGATAATCGACCACTGGTTGCTCCACCTCCTCCACCTCCACTATCACTCCCTTATCATCCGGCCCCAACGACAAAGCCTCATAAGCCTTATCCAAGTCACTCGACCCTCCCTCGTCCATACTCTCCGACACCGCACTCCAAACTAAAACAACAAGAAACCAAAAACCGAACCCAGAAAACCCTAGTCCCAGAAAAAAAACAGAAGGAGACAAACAGGAAAAAATGTCCAGTAAAACCCTAAAACCAAGGAGGAAAACTCTTCACGAAAGGAAAACGGAAGAGAGGAAATTATTTGCTGTTAAAGAACAAAACTTATGAACTTAAATAAAATATCTTATCCTTATATTTTCATATATATATTTTTCAATGGTAATAATGTGTGTAGACAATATATATTAGAGCGATCTACATCTACAAATCTAATACGGAGTAATAGCTAATAAAGTTAGACTCCTGACCTGAACTAAAAAAATTTTGGTGTAATTGTTTGATGAAATGAATGGTTCAGGTTATTTTCATTTTAATAATTTTTTTATTTTTCTATTTTATCCTCTATTATATCATTTAATTTTCCTAAATACCCTTGCAACTTTGGGGTAAACGTTAGTAACGAAATATTCCGTTAAAACTATTTATTATTCTTAATTTATTCATTGATTTTCATAAGGAAAGTATTAGGTTCGAACCTCACCCCAATCAAAGTTTGCATAATTGTTGAACATATACTATGAATATGTTAGAGTGTATAAAAAATACAATATAAAATTTAATAAGAACTTTGATAAATTAATTAGCCAAATTATATACATAGCATTCAAAGTTGAGTATCAAATATTACAAATAAGAAATCTTGAAAATTATGTTCTTACATTTTTTTAAAAACAAATCTATGTTAAGTTTTTTTTTTTTCGTTTAATTAATTTCTTTTGATTATTTAGAACAAGACTCAATATTTTAATTATACTTTTGCATTATTAGGAATTATTTAGGTCATTATGGTATTAATAATTTTTGTCTGTATTTCTATAATGGTGCAATTATAAATTACTTTACAAATATTGTACTTTTTTTTTATCGGGCATAATTGTTGTTAGTAGGGGGAGGGGGAATTTTGAGGGTAACAAAGAATATATATAATCTAGGGAATTCGAGTTCAATTAATAGTGTTTGATCACGACATTAGAATTTTATCATCAACTCTAATCGAACACATTTATACATCATTCTCAGAATTTTGTCAATGCATGAAAGCTTCTAAAAAAACTTTGTAAGTTAATTTTTACTATGAAGTATATCATTATATTGTAACCATATATTTTAAATTATTTATCATCATCCTCTATTGACAACAATTGTAGCAATTGTCATTGACAAACTCCCAAAATAATTTGTCTTAACAACGAATGAAAATAAAATAAAAAAAATCCATGACTTCATTGTTGTTAATGAAAAGTAAGTTCTCACTCTATTACTCATATTAAATTAAATAAATTAGTGGCTACAACAAAAAATAAGACATATGCATTTCTTTAATTTAGAATTAGGTGTTTACAATGTCTTTATTAAAAAAAAAAACCATTATCAATAAATTAAATAAGAGAAATAATTTCATTAGTTATATTGTCTTTATTACATCATAGTCGTTCACTTTAAAGGTAAATTGTATTTCTTTATTAAGATGATTTAAAATGTTTAAATTTTTACTACCTTATCTAAACTTATTCCTTAAACTAGGAGTTTTTCTACCCGCAAGAACTCATTCAACAATAATTGTTGAACCAAATGAACCCCGAGCAAAACAACTAAAGGACTGGTATGCTTTTCATATATATATATATATATATATATATATATATATATATATATATATATATATTGTGTGTGTGTTAATTAGATCATTATCTTACGTAGCTACATTTAAAACTCATTATTAAACAATGTCAATGCAGGACAATAGAATATCGTGACAGACTTGACACATTGAAAATATGCCGAGACTACAACAATGCTACAATTAATTTGGCAAATCTAGAAAATGAAGAAATTTCAAAATAACCACTGTTGCTGCATTCATTGATCTATTATGTAAAATATTTATTGTGCATGCATTAATATATTACAACTAATATAAATTTACGTTTCATTTCATCTTCTAGACTCAACCTGCATAGATTAAAGGCAAAATCAATATCAAGTATCAACCTTAATAACAAAAGCACTTGGTATATATGATGTAGCTACTGTTTAAAAAAGGTTTATGCACAAAGTGAAACAATTTAACACTAATTCATACTAATTCCAAAAATATGAACTTTAAAATGAACAAGTGCAAAATGGATGTGGAAATTATTGATGAAATTGGACATGTTGCGACATCAGTATTCACACTACCTGCAGAGTTATTGTTGTACTATCAAGTAAACAAGTTCTGAAAATAGATCAGAACAAGAGGTATTATTTATGAACCTTCTACAAATATAATAAATATTAATATTTTTTTCAATACTTCCACATGAAACCTGTAGGGGAGAAAACTACCACTGCAAAATATCAACAGACGTTTGCAAAATTAAGAGTTCATAGTATAACTAAGATCCTAGTCATATACACAACATAGCAAATTTACAACTTCCTACATTATAATCTCATTTCATGACGTTGTCATCTATGCTACAACCAGTAATCCAATTACAAATGACACACTACCAACAAAAAAAATGACAAATAGTGAAGATGGAGATAATGAAAATGCTACCCAAAAGAGAATTAAGAAGACTTAGAAAAATTCAAACCAAAAGTAATATTTATTTAGACTATCGTGTTTAGACTATCGATTTTAAAAAGTTGCAAACATTTATCTTAGTGACAATTATAACGAATCTCCTATATGATCTTGCATTCATATACTTTGAATTACCTACTTAAATAAACAAATTCGACATTCAATTACCTATGTATGAACTTATCCTATATAATATTACATTGATATTTTTTGAAATACTTATTTAAATATAAGCATTGGGCATTAGCCCATTCACGCAATGCACACGTAAAACTAGTATAAGAAATAAGTTTGATTTCATTTAGCTTGCGATATATTGCACGTGGAATCTTCGTTCAAAGGGAGTGGTATAACAAATCTGGATTGTGACATCATGCCTTTTGGCAAGAGCAAAGATGTTATTCTACTCGAAGCAACATTCAAAACAATATCACCGCGACTCCTTATCTTTGACGATAACGTTTTTCACATGAACGTCTTGCATGTTCCTTCGTAACCATACACAAAGAATAATCCACCTCCATTGGAATCAGTATCATTCATGATAGAGTTGTAGACATTTTTTTACTCATCCATCAATTGTGTTGCCAACTTTTCATGCTCTGTCTTCAATTCATACGCCAACTCTTCGACTATCAACATGTTTTCTATCAAACCCACGCTGGTTTCATCGGGAATTGGCATTTCTGGAAAGTCCCTTAGGCTCTTCCCCCACAAAGATAACAATTTCTCTAACTTCACCAGAGCGAACTATTTCTTATCTGAATCTGGTAACACCAACTCTTAATCTATACTATATATAAAAGTAAAATCCTCCTATTTCATTTTCCCGTCTAAACTTTTGTAGTCAATTAATTAAATATTTTATTGGTCAAATAATAAATAAAGTTTATTTGGTAAGATTTTTTTAATATTTTTTTAAAATTAAATCTCATTATCTTAATGTCTCTGTCTATTTGTCTTCTTCAAGATTTTTTTGGCAATTTCGATCCATAATTTGTTCCTCTTCGCCGCCTCATCATCGTCGACGGTATCCTACATCGTTGTCCGTTGTAACTTGTAAGCTATTATTCTATTTTTTGGCTTTATTTCCATTTGCAATTCTGCACATAGACAACACTCTTTAATCCTCTAATGACTAATGTAATGTTTATTTAGGTAATGGATTCTGCCGTTTCTGCCATTTTGGAATATATAATTTTTGAATCATAATTATATATATAATTATCCTGAGTTCCTGAGTACCATCTAATCCATCCGTAATCTATTCTATTAACATGGATAGAAAGTGAAAGACGAAAAATAACAAAAAATCGTTGAAGTTTGTGTTACAACTGAACTTACCGACTACCAAGGAAAATTTTTTGAAAAAAATTTAGGTGTTTTTGTTCTTTACTTAAACACAATTTTATAAATTTATTTTTATATAATGCTACCTAAAAAAACATTTATCTCGAATTGAAATAAGCAAAACAAAAAAAAAAAAAGAAGAAGAAAACAAGTAGACGACATTTGCTACCTTTACCACTATGGCATTTTCTTTGTAGACCATATTTGCACCTTCTAGTACAACCATTTGTGAGGAAATGTAGGCCTTTGTTGTCCACATAGATAACAACTGCAATTGATACAATTGAAGCTTACTAAACATATACCAGAAAAAGTATTCCTAAAAATTTAATCTCCAAATGAAGAACTTACATGTCCCGCCAATGTTGTGGAGATATTTGCAAATTCTAGCGAACTCTACAGATGGCATCTTAATTACAACATTGTACTCTACTGCTTCATATAAAAGGTAATTAATCATTAAGCTAAACTCCATTGCATTAAAAAAAATACACAAAATTAGGCAAATAAACCACATATTTGTCATAACATATTGAGTCTTAAACTAAAACAACAAATATACTTCGACATGTTAAATTTTTAAATGAATATGCAAGTGATGTGATGTCTAGAAGTATTTGTTTGCTGAATGTTCTATTTTTGGACTATTTCTTGTTTCTATAGCTCCCACTGTGCAACTAATATTCAGTTCACACACAACAAAATACAAGGCAGAAAAATTAAGACTACATATTCAGTTCATCTAATATCAAAATTGAAGTAACATATTCTCAAACCACTTGAAATTCAACAAATAATGCTAAAATTGAAGTAACATCTTTTCAAAACACATAAAAATCAACAAATAAAGCTAAAATTGATGTAACATCTTCTCGAAACACTTGAAAATTATTAGGGCTTTCAATTTGGAAAGTGACCGCATATATGTCATTGTCGGCCTGGATGGAGATGATGTCATCCTTTCCGACACACTTGAGCATCTTGACCTTGTTCTTAATGTTCATCCCCAAGTATAAGTTGCTATCATAGTGGCAGACAATGGCAATCTGTTCAACTGTGTCAATGGACATATGCAGCTTGAAACTAAGAATCTAGATTATAGATTTCAAGTTAATTCTTTCTTCTCCATCAACTTGTGCTAACTTGGCTTTATGAGAGAACTTAACACATCCTAGCTCAGTAATGTCATATTCCATAGCTGCAGTATGCTCAAAAGCTAAGCTGATGCTCATTGTGTTTTACAGGGGTGTTCCTCTGGTGAAAGACTTCAGTTACCACAAAGAAAATTCTTAGCTTGTTTCACTGGTTCAATCAATTTTATAACCGTTGCCTCCTTTGGCTGCATATTACACATAAACACAGAAGGGCTCCACCAATCTTTTAAAAAAAATGGACTCTACTAATGAATAACACATCCTACCTTGACCATTGTGGCATTTTCCTTAGCTTCCAGACCACCTTTGTAGTTCTAGTCCAACCATTTGTGAGGAAATATATGCCTTCGTTGTCCACAGAGATAACAACTACAATTGATACAATTGAAGCTTACTAAACATATACCTAAAAAAGTATTTCTAAAAATTTGATCTCCAAATGAAGAACTTACATGTCTCGCCCCTGTGAGATATTTGCAAATTTTAGTGAACTCTACATATGACATCTTAATTATATCATTGTACTCTACTACTTAATCGGTGTTTGTGGCATTTCTCTCAAACTGGATGTGCTTCATCTCAAACGAAGTAATCTTATCTTGAGCTAAACTCGATTGCATTAAAAAAAAAAACAATTTCAGGCAAATAAATAACAAATTTGTACAGATTTGTCATAACATATTAAGTCTTAAACTAAAACGACAAATATACTTCATGTTAAAGTTTTAAATGTACTATTTTTATTTGTTGAATGTACTTTTTTAGACTATTTCTTGTTCTTGCAGCTCCCACTATGCAACTAATATTTAGTTCACACACAACAAAATACAAAGAAAAAAAATTAAGACAATATATTTAGTTCATCTGATATTAAATATTATCCTGCTAGCTAAAATTGAATATCTTCAGGATATAATTAATCTTCTTCATTTCCTAAATACTTTCAAGTTTATCATCCCAAACAGAAAAATGAGGAGGAAGAGGATAAGCTAAAATTAAAAATAACATCTTATCGAAACACTTTAAAATCAACAAATAAAGCTAAAACTGATGTAACATCTTCTCGGAACACTTAAAAATTAACAAATAAAGCTAAAATTGAAGTAACATCTTCTCGATCTAATTAATCTTCTTCAATTCCTGAATATTTTCAAATTTGTCATCACAAATAGAAAAAGGAAGATAAGGAGAAGCTAAAATTGAAGTAACATCTTCTTGAAACACTTAAAAATCAATAAATAAATTTGAAAATTACTAAGGATTTCAATCTAGAAAGTCATCGCATATATGTCATTGTCGACCTGGATGGAGATGATGTCATCCTTTCTTACACACTTGAGTTTTTTTACTATGTTCTTAATGTTCATCCCCAAGTATAAGTTGCTATCACAGTCGTAGACAATGGCAATCTGTTCAACTGTGTCAGTGGACATACGCAGCTTGAAACTAAGAATCTAGATTATAGATTTTCTTGTTAATTCTTTCTTCTCCACCAACTTGTGCTAACTTGGCTATCAGAGAGAACTTAACGCATCCTAGGATAGCTCAGCAATGCCATATTCCATAGCTGCAGGATGCTCAAAAGCTAAGTTGATGCTCATTGTAGTGTTTGACAGGGGTATTCCTTGTAAAGGAGTAATGTAGATTAGTTCACGTTGTTTAGTTTTATTTGCGTGGTTAGGTTTTGTCTGGCTTTGTTAGAATTAGTCTCCATATTATTAGCTTAGAAGCTGTTGTATGCAGGCTATTTAAGCTGTCTTTTTTCCCATAATAAATCATCCACTTATCATCTCTATATGGTATCCAGAGCCTTACTCTAACGAGCAATTTTTTTTTTCTTTTCTCTCTGTCAATCCTTCCCACTAAATGGCCACAACTACTGAGAAACAAGTCATTCAACTTAATGCCCCAGCCAATTTTCCCATTAAATTGACGTATTCTAACTTTCAAGTTTGGAGAAAACAGATCCAAGCCTCTCTTATTGGCCTTGACTTACTCGGCTTCATTGACGGTACCTCTCCAGCTCCTGCACAATTTCGTGATACAGCCCAAAAGGAGCATAATCCGGAGTACATCCCATGGTTTAGAGATCAAACCATTCTCAATGCCATTTTAGGGAGTTGTTCCGATACTATCCAACCACTGATCTCCTCTGCGGCATCATCTGCTATCGCCTGGGAACGATTAACTACAACTTTTGCAAGCTCATCACTGTCCCGCATTGTGCCACTAAAAACCAAACTGGCTTCTAATCCTCAAAATGGTCGTCCAGTTGAGGAATATGTTGATGAGATGTTTAATATTGCTGAAGTTCTTGCACTTGCTCAAAACCCAATCAGTGAGCAAGATCTGGTAATCCGGCCATATTCTTACTCAACTCAATGACGACTATGATCACATAGTTCCTGCGCTACGTATACGACCAACCTCTATTACCTTCTCGGAACTCAAGGACGTGCTCACAGAATTTGAAAGGCAACAGAAGAAGAAAGATGCTGCTAGACAATCTCTTGTCGCTACAGTCAATGTCACGCAACGCCAATCTGGTTTCTCGCACAATAACCGGAACTGTTGTATGCAGGCTATTTATGCTGTCTTCTTTCCCATAATAAATCATCCACTTACTATCTCTATATTCCTCTGGTGAAAGACTTCAGCCACCACAGAGAAAAATTCTTGTGTCACTAGCTCAATCAATTTTATAACCATTGCCTCATTTGGCTGCATATCACACACAAACACATAAGGACTCCACCAATCTTTTTTTTTTAAAAAATGACTCCACTAATGAATAACACATCCTACCTTGACCACTACGGCATCACCACATTTGCAGTTTTAGTCCAATTATTTGCGAGGAAATGTACGCCTTCGTTGTCCACAGAGATAACAACTGCAATTGATACAATTGAAGCTTACTAAACATGTACTAGAATAATTGAATAAGTATTCCTAAAAATTTGATTTGCAAATGAAGAACTTAAATGTCTCACCAATGCTATGGAGATATTTGCAAATTCTAGCGAACTCTACTGATGGCATCTTAATTACAGCATTGTACTTGACTACTTAATTGGTGTTTGTGACATCGCTCTCAGACTGGATGTGCTTCATCTCAAACTGAGTAATCTTATCTTGAGCTAAACCCCATTGCATTAAAAAAAAAAAACAAATCAGGTAAATAAACCACAGATTTGTCATAACATATTGAGTCTTAAATTGAAACGACATATATACTTCGACATGTTAAAGTTTTTTTTTTTTGAAAAACATGTTAAAGTTTTAAATGTACTATTTTTGTTTGCTCAATATATATTTTTTTGGACTATTTCTTATTCCTGCAGCTCCCACCGTGCAACTAATATTTAGTTCACACACAACCAAATACAAGGCAGAAAAATTAAGAGTACATATTCAATTTATCTGGTATCAGCTAGAATTGAACATCTTCTTGATCTAATTAATCTTCTTCAATTACTGTATACTTTCTCACAAATAGAAAAATGAGGAGGATGAGAAGATAAAATTGAAGTAGCATCTTTTCGAAACACTTGAAAATCAATAAACAAATCTGAAATTGAAGTAACATCTTCTCGATCTAATTAATCTTCTTCAATTCCTGAATACTTTCAAGTTTGTTATCACAAGCAGAAAGAGGAAGAGGATGACAAGCTAAAATTGAAGTAATATCTTCTCGAAATACTTAAAAATCAACAAATAAAGCTAAAATTGAAGTAACATCTTTTCAAACACTTAAAAATCAACAAATAAAGCTAAATTTGAAGTAACATCGTCTCGAAACACTTGAAAATTAACAAATAAATTTGAAAATTACTAGGGGTTTCAATCTAGAAAGTCATCGCATATATGTCATTGTCGGCCTAGATGAAGATGATGTCATCCTTTCCTACACACTTGAGTTTTTTGACCATGTTCTTAATGTTCATCCCCAAGTATAAGTTGTTATCACAGTCGTGGTAGACAATGGCAATCTATTCAACCGTGTCAATGGACATAAGCAGCTTGAAACTAAGAATCTAGATTAATTATAGATTTTCTTGTTAATTCTTTCTTCTCCATCAACTTGTGCTAACTTGGCTTTCGGAGATAACTTAACGCATTCTAGTTCAGCAATGCCATATTCCATAGCTGCAGGATGCTCAAAAGCTAAGTTGATGCTCACTGTGTTTGACAGGGGTGTTCATCTAGCGAAAGACGTCAGCCACCACAAATAAAATTCTTGTGCCCTAAGTCAATCAATTATACAATCGTTGCCTCCTTTGGCTGCATATCACACAAAAAAAATAAGGATTCAACCAATCTTTTTTTTTTTTTTTAAATGACTCCACTAATGAATAACACATCCTACCGTGACCACTGTGGCGTTTTTCTTGCAGACTACATTTGCACTTCTAGTATAACCATTTGTGATGAAATGTACGCCTTCATTGTCCATAGAGATAACAACTGCAATTGATACCAGAAAAAGTATTCCTAAAAATTTGATCTACAAATGAAGAACTTATCTGTTTTGCCAATGTTGTGTAAATATTTGCAAATTCTAGCAAACTCTACAGATGGCGTCTTAATTACAACATTGTACTCCTTAATCGGTGTTTGGGACATTGCTCTCAAACTGGATGTTCTTCATCTCAAACCAAGTAATCTTATCTTGAGTTAAACTCCATTACATTTAAAAAAAAATACACCTAATCAGGCAAATAATCCACATATTTGTCATAACATATAAAGTCTTAAACTGAAACAACAAATATACTTTGACATGTTAAAGTTTTATATGTACTATTTTTGTTTGCTGAATGTAGTGTTTTTGGACTATTTCTTATTTCTGTAGCTCGCACTGTGCAACTAATATTCACTTCACACACAACAAAATGCAAGGTATAAGAATTAAGATCAGACTACATATTGATGCATTTCTGGGCAGGACATACAGACGTAGGATTCAGAAGCAAGCAACAGACATACAAGCAAGACATTAGGAAACTCAAAGAGATTTATTTCTGTCTTTGTTCTTTTGGTTTTAAGTAATTCGTTTCCTTATTCTAGATTAGTTTAGTTAGTTTCGATACTAGCTTATTTAGTCTCAATAAGTTTCCTTTGTAATCTTAAGGAAAGTTTAACTCTCTTCTACATAAAGACAGGTTTGCTTTGCTAATTAATTATGGAGTTTATTACCAAAATGGTCCCTCGGGCCTCGACTATTGCAAAATTACAAATTTGGTCCTCGACAATTTTTCGTGCCCAATTAAGCCCCTCGACTTTGAAAATTTTAACCAATTTGGTCCTTCGTTTATTTTGTCATTAAAATGGAGGACCAAATTGGTAATTTTGCTATAGTCAAGGGACCAAATTGGTAATTTTGCTATAGTCAAGGGACCATTTCAGTGAAAAATTAATTACCAATTTGGTTCACTTGGCTATAGCAAAATTACCAATTTGGTCCCGATTTTAACGGCAAAATAAACAGAGGACCAAATTGGTTAAAAATTTTAAAGTCGAGGAACTTAATTGGGCACGAAAAATTATCGGGAACCAAATTGGTAATTTTACAATAGTCGAGGGACCATTTCAGTAATAAACTCTTAATTATGCCAGAATTTACAAGAAACAAGGAGAAGAAAACTCCATAAAATCCTCTTTTATCCCTTTTGTTCTTTTGATTCCAACACCTCTCCAACCATAGGAAAACTAGTGCCAACCTCAATATCTTCCTCTCGCCTGTTGATGCGTGCCTTTGCCCAGGAACATAACATTTTGGTTTCGTTGTCGGACGTCAACATGGGCAATATGAAAAAGCTCCAAGAAGAGATGCGAGACATCCACGTAGTCGTACAAAAACTTGAAAACTTACCTGCTTCCGTTCATACTCTGAACGAAGCCATCGCACAACTCACAACAGTCGTGAACGCCTTGGTCGCGAACGACCACTTCGCTTCGACCTCCACTACTGTAACGCACTCTGTCGCTAACCTAGCCACTCCAGAAACTGTCGTTTTATCACCACCGTATCCCATTCCATCCACTCGTGTCACACGCCTCGAGTTTCCCACAATTTCAAGCAAAGAAGACCCGCTTGTGTGGTTACATCGCTGTGAATTGTTTTTTGATAAATCTATTGTCAGCAACCACGAGAAAATATCTACAACAGCTTACTATATGTTTGATGTGGCGCAACTCTGGTTCACAAAACGCATCCAGGATGGCCAGTAGTTTTCTTGGGCCCAATTCAAAGCGGGGTTGTACTCTTCGCTTTGGCCCCCCTCGTAGTATCAACCCCCTTGGTGAACTTGCGAACCTCAAACAGAATAGCAGGAACCTTGAGAACTTCATGGATGATTTTCAGACCCTCCCCGCTAGAGCTGACATTGTCCTTTATTCTCAACAGGTCAATCTCTTCACAGCTGGTCTTGACGAGGTTCTGCGTATTGATGTGGAAAGAAACAGACCATCATCTTTGGATGAAGCTATTAACGTGGCCAGGGATTACGCTCTGTGACACCCCCAACCTCACACAGGCTGAGATAGATAAAAACTCAACACAACAGCTGCCTATCTCAACCAAACAGAACATAGCGGAAGCGAATTTAAAACCTAAGGGGCGTCATGCCACATCTAGGTAAGATAATACAACCTAGATGCACAGGCTAACCATAAAAGCTGAACTGTATAAAACGATAATCCTCAATTATGTTTAACAACATCCAAACACTAGTCAAGAATATAAAGTCTCAAATGGCTCACAGGCCAAAGCATAAATCTAAAAACATAACCACTATCTAAGCCTCCTCATACGGGTGCATCTCTATCGCGCTCACGCAAAGACTTTAAGGCAACCTGGAAAACACACAAAGAACCATTAGCAAAAGACTGCTAAGTAACCACCATTCACACCCGCAAGGAAGTATAGATATACATATAAGTTGTAAATAGATTTATGATATCTGCTATTTTGTACAATTATTCACCCCTTATTCTAGTTGTTTTGAAGGTTATTTTCTGTATCCTAGTGAAATTGGGAATTGTTTGTGTGTTATATTGTCCAAGTGCTGAAATATCTACAAGGAACAACAAAGGAGGAATATTGGACAAATTCTGGAAGAAAAGGGAATTACAATGAAGAATACAAGTTGGAAAAGAATTAGAAGATGCCTGATGGGCCAAGGCCCATCTACCTCCTATATATTTGACCTATTCTCTACAATTAAAGGAGGTTCCCTTACAGAGTTCTAAACCCTAGTTTTTAGTTTATATTTTCCCAGCATTAGTTTAGACTAGTTTTACATTAGATTACTTTATTTCAAGGTTGGAACCAAAGATTGAAGTTGGATTTGTTATTTATCAGATAAGTTTCTTTTCCCTTTTAATTCTTGCAATGTTTATGATTATTAATTATTGCTTTGCTGTGTTTACTCCCATCATGCGGGAGTAATTCGTTTATGGGTTTGGATTAGGGGATCTTTGTTAATCTTGATGTTCAGTTTATGATTAATTGCATAAAGGGATTGAATCTTTTAACTAGGGTTTATGTTGATTTGGGGTTTTCTTTGCACTAGTTATTGGTTTGTGGCCAGAATTAATTGCTAGTCTAGGAGAGGGATTCATTACAACGAAAGTTGGATGGAGACCTCGAGCCTTACCAATTTCAACCTAATTTTCCTGCTATGAAAGTAGAGGTAATTTTGGGGGCTTACAATGCTTAGGTGTTTAAGGTTATGATTGATGCATCACGACAGTGGGGCAATCTTAGCCTAATTCTCTTATTGATTACGAAAGTAGCTGAGTAGAATTTTTATGTGCATTGCCCATATATCCCTTGGTTAATTATTCTTTCCCTAATCCTGAGTTGGTTGGAACATCAAGATTACAATCCCCCAAATCTGGCCCATACCTTTTATCATACAATTTACACATTAATTAATTGCTTTCTTCTACACCATTCAGTATTTGTTACTTGGATTCTATAAATTCATAAACTCTAGTGCCTAGTAATTCACACAGTTTTTTTTTTCTCAAAAAAAAAAAAAAAAAAAAAAAAA
>CP025646.1:25799734-25832322 GCA_003576665.1 Ipomoea trifida
AAATGTATATACATATAATTATTTAAATAATTACTCAATAATAAGTAACCCCTCATTTAAATATTTAATAGAGTAGTAGGAAAATTTCGGGGTGTTACACTCTACCCCCCTTAAAAGGAGCTTCGTCCCCGAAGCTCAGAAAAACGTTTTGGGGACAGAGAGTTACAAACTAGTACAATAGTACATATAGAGAAAATATTTATATAGTGTACGCCCGGTTTTGAAAAGTTTGACCCAACTGAAACAGGGAATGAAAGGTTTAAGGTGTAAGGTCCAAGAACAACATTGGTTAAGAATTGAATCAAAGGTTATCAAGGTTACAGTTTAGGAGATAGGATTGCCACTTGCACAAAATATTTTCAAGAAGCGAATGAGATCACGTTCGAGAGGATGGAGTTGATTATTTGCAATAAATGGGACGTCAAGTTCCTTAAGGAAAAAGAAATGAACTCGGCTTCGGGAGAAAATAAGGACAAGGTTCGAAATGGGCAACGAATTTCTCAATCAAGGGAATATCAAGTTCTTTAAGGAGAAGAGAGAACCCTGGCTTCGCAAGAGATAAGAATAACTAGGTTTAAAGAGGCCAAAAAAATTTCTCAATTTAAGGGAGTACCGAGTTCTTTCAACAAAAGAGAGGGAACGAAAAGAACTTGGCTTCGAGAACAGATGAGCACGAGATTGAAAACACAGGAGGAGTTTTCCAACGATAGGGTATTTAGCTTATTCGAGGAAAAGAAAGGAATTAGATTCCAAAAGAGATTAAGAATAAGGTTTCGAAAGACAGAAACGGTTTGTCAATGATAAGGTATTCAGCTCTTCAGGGTAAGAAAAGATTCAATTTGAAAGAAGATGAGAATGAGGTTGAAAACGCAGAACGAGTTTCTCAACGGTAGGATATTCAACTTACTCAAGGAAAGGGAAGAATCAGGTTCCTAGAGAAGTTAAGAACGAGATCTTAGAAAGGCAGAAACGCTTTCTCCATGATAGGGTATTCAATTTCCCAACGAAAAGAGAGGAGTTCATTTCCCAACGAAGGTGAGAAGGAGATTTAGAATGGATAGAAAGGGATGCCTTAATAAAAGAGAGTGTGCAATCCCCAAGGAAATGAGAGAGATTCGGTTCCAAGAGTCGATAGTAATGAGGTCTAGAAAGATAGAAAGGATTCTTTAACGATAGGGTATGCACTTTTCCAAGAAGGAAAGACAAGTTCAGTTTCAAGTCAAGATGAGATAGGGATTTGGAACCGGTAGAAGGGATGTTTCAATAAGAGAGCATTTAGGGTTTCGAGAACAAAGGAAGATTTAGTTTCCAAAAATAAATAGGAGTACTGATGAGAATAAAGAGAAGGGATTCCTTAATGGAAGGGTAATTGGGGTTTCAAGGAACTAAGAGAAATTCGGCTTTAAGAAGGTCAAGGAGTCTCTCAACTCTAAACGATTTCTTCGGGTTGACGATTCGATTACGACACTCTGACCGATTGATAGATCTGGCCTTGCTTCCCCACGCAACATGGATCTGAGATTCGAATAAGCTCCACTACGGTTCGCATAACCTTATCACTCCAAAAGAGACTGAAGGCGATGGATCGCTGATGACCGATTGGTGCAGAACGAAAGAATTCTGAGGGAGCTTTATGAAAGGGGTAGGTAAGACTACCTTAGGGTCCGCGAATCACGACCTCGAGTTAGAATCCTTTAGGCTTCATTAATACTAAGCTTCGCTTGCACGAGATTCTTCATCATCGATCTAGAAGCTTCTACTTGGCGTGCTTTAACTTTGTCTTGACGCGTCAGCAGTTGGTCTTGTCGTTCCCTCAAGGTCGAGGGTCTTCGAGTCTTCAGTCCTCGAGTTCCTATTGCTTTCTTCGTCTTCTTATCGCACTTCAGCTGCACGAACTAGTTCTTCAAGTCTTGAGGTGAACGAAGATCTTGCAGACGAGGCTACGCGCGCGAGTACGCCAATCCCGTAAACGTAGATTGCTGCCGTTGACTCCAAGTCGTGAGTAGATTGGTCTTCTTTGACGAGCCGCCCATCTTCTGATCGCTTAAACGCACACGGTGCTATCCAACGCTTCTCATTGACTGACTACTTATTCCTATTCTAAAACAGATACTAAAGCCAAACTGAAACGAAGCAACTTAACTAGAAGCGATTAAGACTTACCCGAGAAGACGAGCCGCAAGCTGCAAACAACAAGGTTATCAAGCACAAACAATATAAACAAACAAGGCGCGTCCTCACTGCGATTCCTAGAATTCACACATCCTAGGATTCTCAAAACATCTTAACTTCTACTGATCAAGTCCTAGAGTCTCAAAAGTTCAACCCTAGGATCTCTACTCAGACCTCAACACAGGCTCTGATACCAACTGTGACACCCCCAACCTCACACAGGCTGAGATAGATAAAAACTCAACACAACAGCTGCCTATCTCAACCAAACAGAACATAGCGGAAGCGAATTTAAAACCTAAGGGGCGTCATGCCACATCTAGGTAAGATAATACAACCTAGATGCACAGGCTAACCATAAAAGCTGAACTGTATAAAACGATAATCCTCAATTATGTTTAACAACATCCAAACACTAGTCAAGAATATAAAGTCTCAAATGGCTCACAGGCCAAAGCATAAATCTAAAAACATAACCACTATCTAAGCCTCCTCATACGGGTGCATCTCTATCGCGCTCACGCAAAGACTTTAAGGCAACCTGGAAAACACACAAAGAACCATTAGCAAAAGACTGCTAAGTAACCACCATTCACACCCGCAAGGAAGTATAGATATACATATAAGTTGTAAATAGATTTACACACCCATATAGAATATAAACACCAACAAACTGTTCAATAGTTCAAATCGGATACTCAACAATGATAAACTGAACGAATCATCAACCAAGACTCTTCCAACGAAGCCAACATTCAACAAGGAATATATATATAACGAATCCACAAACGAGATACCAACTGAACACAAGTATAAGGAACAATCAATCATAACTGATAACAACGAGATATCAACAAAATAAACAAGGACTCATAACCAAAGAACCGAAAGGACATCTCAACACCAACCACCAAATCCTCACACCAACCATCATACCAAAACCCAACCACAGACAGAAGTCCGAATCCAGAAATCTGGTACGCAGGGGTGATGAACCCAATCACAGGGGTAATGAACCCAATCACAGGGACCGTAGTCCAATCACAGGGACCGAAGTCCAATCACAGGGGCAAGAGCCCAATCACAGGGGTAATCAACCCAATCACAGGGGTAATGAACCCAATAGTAGCACAGTCCAATCACCCAACAACCACCAAGAGGTACTCAAAGATCCACTACCACATACTCATACTCAACTCAGCCCAAGAACCTTCACTCAGAGTGTTCATCTCAGATATGAACACCAACCAACTTCCAAATAATATAATCAAGGATTCCACCAATCAAATAGTAGACTCAAACAAGTGGACTAAGAGGTATGAATAAATACTCCGAATCAAGGTAACATATTCAATAGAATACTCCAACAAACTTCAGAACGAAGGAGGAAACAAACAACGGATCACTCACCTCCACCAACCACTACCATATTACTCTTACAGAAGACCCCAGCGGTTACATTTTCCCACTAGAGTGCCCCGCAAGAGTAATTTCCCACACACCGAATCAGACTCAGCTCAGAATACAAAGAGATACTCCAGAATACAAAGATCATATCACAATACACCAATATTCATCTAACAGAGGCCAAATAACATGGAAATCCAAACCAACAAAGCTCATATACATCAATAAACAAAGGATCAAGACACAAGTCTATGAACCCAACCAACGAAATCAATAATAGGCTAATAACCAAGGATATTCAGGATTTCCAATCACCAAATAATATCATGTAGAGCGAGAGTGTAAAAATAGATTTTGATGGACATAGTGGTTACCTTTGAAGCGTAATTAATTCCAAAAGCATTTTAATCCAAAGCAACGTCAATCCTAAGCTTGGTTCATAACCACGAACCTGAAGAATCAATATAATTCTAATACCGTCACTAACTATTAATAACAATACTAATATTCCTAATCGGGCCGTTATAACCTATAATCCAAGCTCAAGTCTATTATAATATGACCATACGAATTACACTTAATCTTATTACTATCTAATACTAAAACAAGGATATGATCTAAACTCAAGCTAAGATATAATATTATAACTATACTAAACTAAAAGCTTATCATAAAAACCAAAATGTTACCTTAAACTGCCTAGCCTTGGATTCGAACTCATTCCCTCCGGCTCACACACAAGCACCACTCCGCCAAGCCATGCCGCTCTTTGGTCATATGCCCTGCAACCGTAAGTTTATTAGTCTTTCTGTGAACGCCCGATCAGAACATGCAGATGCTTCTCCCGTTCACGCCATCGACCGATACTACCAAAGCTACTTGTCGCCGACTACTCCCGTTGGCGTTATGTTGCGGAGAGAACAGAGGAAGGAGAGAAGGAGGCGCCGGGAAGCTTCCTACGCCGTCTAAGGCCTGCCACCGCCTCGCCGGAAGTAGGAGAGAAGAAGAGGACGTCTACTGCAACCCCTTACAGGACACCGAACGGAAGAGGGCTTCCGTCAACCTCCACCGCGCGCCCTGATCGCCGAAAGCAGAGTGGATGAATGCCGATGAGGAGTTCGGTCGTCGCCACCGCAAGGTCCCCCGCCGTTGCCTCAACGCCACTATCGCCACCGTCGACCGAGGCTCGCCATCCGACGCTAGCTGCTCCAGTTGAACGGGGAGATGGATGCCCGTGCTTGCTTGATCGCTGCGTTGCGCCGTCAGAGGAAGGTATGCCATTCTTTGCTCGCCGAGCGGGGGAAGCCGACGGGCAAGTTCGTGCTGCCGAGACGCTCCGCGACTGCCGTGCGGAAGAGGAGCCACCGTTGGATTCCACCGCTAGCTGCTGTAGTACGACGACCTGCTTCTGCCCTTGGTGACGCCGAGCGAGAAAGAGGGAGCGAGAGGCCATGGCTGCTGCGGAAGTCCCTGCTGCTGCACATCGCTCGCCGGGAGAGATCGTCGCCGACCGTCGTCGCTCGTTCTCGGTCTCCACATCCAGAGCTGCTTGGCGAGAGGTTCCAATGGTGTCGAAGACTATCAGGTGAGAGGGATGAGAGACGAAGGAGATGGGAGAGGTGCGAGATGGGGAAGAAGAAGGGCTCCAGTTTCCCCTTCTTGCTCTGCCGGCAGCCTTCATGGTTGTTGTTGTCGTTGGATGGCCGAGAGAAAGAGACGAGACAGAGAGACGGTGAAGAAACGGGAGAAGATGTTGGCTGCTGAATCATAGGTTACTAAACTTAGGTTACCCTAATTGGAAGTTTCCTTTTTGGGCTAGGTTTCCTCTTTGGGTTTGGCTAGATCATAGTTAGAATGGGCTACATTGTTGGATCAATTTAAAGGTTGGGTCAACTTAGAATAGTTGGGTTAAACATTGTTACTCCAAAATCATATTAGACCCTAGAATATTATATTGGATCAATAGTTCTATAATAAGGTAATATAGTGTGGGCTAATAATATTTTACATGATATGAAATATATATATATCAAATAGGAATATTGGGCTACATTTGGTGTCACCATATTTATACATTATATAGAAATATATATATATATAATCCCAAGCCCATAGGAAATCAAATGTATATACATATAATTATTTAAATAATTACTCAATAATAAGTAACCCCTCATTTAAATATTTAATAGAGTAGTAGGAAAATTTCGGGGTGTTACACGCTCGTAAGGGCCAGTTGCTACACTTTGTGCATCGCCAATTTCCTTCCCCGCTGGCTTCGGGTAACACCACCACTGTGCACCAGCAACCACAGCCGCGCCTCCCACACATAAAAAAACTCTCTCTTGTGGAGATGCTAGACCGTAAAAAATTGGGATTGTACTGTGTTATAACTACGGCGAAAGGACATTGTTGCAAGCGGCAATTATACATGCTTGGGATCATTGAGGGGGAGGACCATCCCCCTGATGACGTCTTCGATGAGTTTGAACCGGAAATATCATTGCATGCAATAACTGGTGTTAACCACTCTCACATGATGAAGATCAGACTTCTAGTTGCTGGCACTCCAATCACAGCACTGGTGGATACGAGTAGCACACATAATTTTATCAATGCCATGGCTACCACTCACCTCCATCTTCCTATCACTAGGCGAACGGGCCTCCAAGTCGCGGTGGCTAATGGTGAGCCCTTGTCGAGTTTAGGTATATGCGAACAAGTGTTGCTGCAGGCAGAGACATTTTCTTTTCTTGCCAATTTATTTGTTATTCCACTATCTGGCGTTGAACTTATCTTGGGGATTAAATGGTTGCGCACGTTGGAACCCGTTTGGTGGGATTTTGAGACTTTACAGATGTCCTTCGTAGGGAAGAGGCTGCAATCTCCGATTGGCACTCTCCGAAATCTCAGCGGCTTGCTTGCCAGCACTTCACCACCTTCACCATCCTGTGACGGAAGCCTATGCTTTGGATGCCTTGCTTGCAGAATTTGCCCCCATTTTCGACTAACTAGAAAGCCTCCCTCATTCTCGCGATTGTGATCATCGCATTGTACTCATGGCTGGTGAAATTAGTATTTTTGCATGGTGATGGAATGGATGCTTTCAAAAGAATAAAACGAAGAGTGAAACTCCCCGAGTATTGGTCTCTAAGGAGGAAATGCAGAAGATTACTTAGCCATTAGGCAAAGGAAAGCATATTGGAGTTTGCGAGGTTGCCATGGTGCATGAAGTAAACATTGGTGGGTAGCAAGATGGATTAATCGAAGTAAACAAGAATGAAACGATCAATTGAATCAAGCAAGGAAATGAATCATGCTCGTTTGTGATGCCTCACCATGTGACTTAGGCTAGGGAATGTTGATTCAACTACTTTGGCTATTCAAGGGTGTTAGTTCTCAATCCTTTTCCATAATTAGTGTTCTAAGGCTCTCTAGCTTAGGAATACTTAGGTAACCAAAAGCTTTAGAGGCATTTCAGCAAACACTTTGGCTTCAACACCTTCCTACTAATCTATACTTAGATTTCCATAGGATCTATGATTGCACTAACCTCAATACTAATCACTAATCATGCTTAGATCATCAAGACCTCAATCTTCCAAGAGATTTGCCAAAAACTCTTAGAATCAAATCAAAGCAACAATCAAAGAACAATAATAGAATGAATCAACTTCCATAAATTAGAATTGAGATCAACACTAGGCATGCACAACATTGCACAATTCAATCCCTCAATGAAATTAGCTACGCATCTTATGGAATTGAAATCATAAAAACCTAATTGAATTCAAGGAATGTAAATTGCTAATACAATTGAAATAGAAAACTAGATTATGAATATAATTTACCTAGTATCAATGAAATACAAATTCAATGTCTTTGTTCCTCAATCTTGGATCAATGGAAGCTAACTCTAGAATCTCTCTTTCTCTCTCTAAAAAGCTCTCAATTAAGAATGCTAATCTAAAAGTGTAATCTGAAAAAATGACCCAACTCCCTCTAAAATTTCTAACTAAACATTTAAATAGCCTTCCCAAAATTTCCCCTTCATTTAATCATTCCGCACTCCCAGTCCACGCGTGTAGGCCCAGCGTGAATCAGCACGAGAAACGATCCACACCGGCTCTATGCGTAGAGTGGTCTTCCAGCCCGTCCCAGGACTCCTTCTTCGCTCTGAGTGCTTGTTACGTCCTCATGTTTCGCCAATGGCTCCCGAGATCTATAAAAACACTTGAAAACACCAAAGAAATAGTTTTGCACTAGACCTACGTATTAGAGAATAAAACGCCATGAGTTATTCACAAAAGGATGCTAAACACTATTAAATAACCCCAACTTATACCCTAATTTCTAGTTATCTTGGGTGCTTATTAGCTGGCACCAACCCAGTGGTGGTTCGTCCTTACAGGTATCCCCATCTTCAGAAAGACGAGATTGAGAGACAATGCGCAGAGATGCTACACGCAGGGATTATTCGTCCAATTCGTTTGCCATTTCTTCACCGATCCTGCTGGTTAAAAAACAGGATTCCATTTGGCGCTTCTGTGTCGACTATCGGCAGCTCAATGCTTGTACTGTTAAGGATAAGTTCCCGATTCCAATTATTGACGAACTGTTGGACGAACTCCATGGCGCCAACTTCTTCACTAAATTGGACTTGCGATCAAGCTACCATCAAGTCCGTATGCACCTAAATGACATTCTTAAAACGGCCTTTCAAACTCACCACGGCCACTTTGAGTTCCTAGTTATGCCCTTCGGCCTCTCCAATGCCCCATCGACCTTAAATCGAATTTTGCCTCCAAAAATTAATTTTAGATATTTGAATTATTATCCCAAATTAAATTTACTTTTGGCTCCAATTTCATTCCAAAAGTTTAATTTTGGATTGAAATTTTTGTTACTAAAAATTAAATTTCCACTTAAGAATTTTATCTCCAAGATTTGGATTTTCACTCCCAAGGGTATGCCACAAATAAATTCCACACATAAGGATTCGAACATTGCACCTTTTGGTTCATGCTAAGTATTCTAATTATCACTCCACATTAATTTATTGCTTAATATTCTTCTCAAATATTCTTTATTCTCAGAATGACCTTGGTAGCATTTTCTCCTTCTTCAATAAATTAATTCGAACCAGTGTCTCCCTTTGTTTTGTCTTCCTCTTTCTCCATTGAGTCATCCTCATTGTCTCCAAAAATTTTGATCCTCAGATTCAAACCAATGATCTTTGGGCTTGTGCTGTGCTTACATTGTCCATCCTTCTACTTCATCTTTTGATGACTTTCACAGCATATAATTAATAAGTAAATATGCTGAGTAAGTCTAATTCTCCTTAAATTCGTATGACTTAGACTTAGACTTAGACTTTGGAGATTGTACTTCTAGACTCAAAAATAAAATAAGGGGACTAATAAGAAATTACAATTTGATTCATCAAAACTATTACATTTTATTCCTAACATAAGTGATTATATTTTAACTCCGTATTACTTTCTCTCTCTTTCGGTGTTTTTTGTGTTGTTGCGTTACATTTAAAATACACATTCTTTAGACACAAACAATGTGCATTTTATGTTCATTCATTTTGAAAACATTAAAATTGAATTAGAGAAAACAATCATAAATAAAATTAAGGAAATTATCAAAATGGTTCCTTGAAAATTGCATGCAATTATATTTTAATATATTTTGATAGAATGGTAACCATAAATTTATTCATTTGTTAATTTTAAAATTAAACCTTAATTGCAATTTTTTTGTTAAGATTGGTTTTTGAAGGTTTATTAGCTAATTGTAAACTCTTTTTGTAGTTAAATCACGTATTGATCACGGAAAAAGAATCCATGTAAGTTGTGAAAAATTGGAAAAAATACGAAGCAAAAACAAAATGGCCGGGGATGTAAAGCTACCTAGCTAGGACTTTTTATCATCCTTATCTTGAGTCATTCACGAAAACAAGGTAGTAAGTTTAAAACATATTGTAGGCTGACAAAGTACAAATCTTTCCCTCATCTATATATTAATTCCCCACCACCCTTTGCTGATCATCTCTGCTATTTAATTCCACCTTTGATCATACTACTACAGAAAACACCTTTAACGTCGATTTTTTAGCCATTTTAACATCGGTTAAAAGTCGACGCCAATCTAGCAGCCGTTGTATATAAATGATACGACGCCGGTTGTAAAAACCGACGCCGTATGTATTTTTTAATTTTTAAAAATAATAAACGACGTCGGTTATTACGGAAAACCGACGTCGTTTAATTTTTTTTTTTAAATAATAATAAGATACGACATCGGTTATTAAGGATAACCGACATCGTATCTTTTCCTTAAAAAAATAAAAATAAACGACGTTGGTTTTAGTTAAAAACCGAAGTCGTTTATTATTTAAAAAAAAAATAAAAAAACATACGACGTCGTATGTATTTTTAAAATTAAAAAAAAAATCGAATGCAAACTGTATATACTCAGCATTGCAACACTTCAGATTGCTTCAATAAATGTAGACAGGCATGCTATGCATACATGCTTTAAGCTTCAATATTATATAATGTTAACACTACCACTAAGCACAACAAACAACACAAACGGACATACACATATTCACACCTCCACAAACCCAAAAGCAAAAGAAATACTACGTAGTAGATAAGTGGATTGATGATTATGTACATCACTAAAGAATTAATCGAAATAATTTAAAATGTTTATAACAATTCACATGAACTAAAATAAATTCAAAATAAATTAAAATTAATGTTTTCAATTCACAAATTAAAATAATATTTAAAAACTCACAAGCAATAATGAAGGTTGTGATGGTGGTGGCGATGGCGGTGGCGGAGCTGAGTGACGGCAACGGTGGTATTAAGGAAGAGGAGGAGGAGAAGAAGAAGAAGAAGGCGGTGGAGGAGTAAATGACCGCAATAGTGAGAAGAAGAAGAAGAAGAAGAGAAAGAGTTAGTGGTGACGGTGAAGAAGATGAAGAAGAACGAAAAATAAGAAGAGAATGGACAGATCTAAACTTAAAAAGGTGTAGATCTAGATTTAAAAAAGATACAACGTCGGTTTTATAATATAACCGACGTCGTTTCTTCATTAAAAAATTTAAAAGTAATTATTTAATTAAAATTTTAAATTTCTTTAATTGATTATACGAATTGCTAATTAAAATTATAAAATTATTTTCTGATACGATAAACACCGACGTCTTATCGTCATTAAAAATTAAAATATACACATTATTAATTATATTTTTAATAATATTTTATAATATATATTATAATTAGATATGTTGTGAGTTCATCTTGCTGTAGGCCTGTAGCCGAATAAGTAATACAGGAGGAATACATATATATATCAAAGCTCAATGCAAAATTGTTGGTAATGAATGATGAGGTAATGATTTTATATAAATAAGTGGGGGACAAGTTGTTTCACTTTTCCCCATTATTTTGGTGTAGGAGATGAGAGTCCTGATAATGTTTGGCTGGCTCCGGGCAGTCTTATTTTAGGTTACGGCGTCCGTTGTTTAAACAATCGACGTCGTATCCTTATTAAAAAAAAAATAAAGGTTTAATAATTTATTTTTAAAAAGATATAACGTCGGTTTTCTTATCTTTAATAAATAAAAAAAAATTAATAATTTTAAAATTTACGACATCGGTTTTGGAATAACCGACGTCATATATATTATTTATTTTGTTTTAAAATATATACGACGTCGGTTTTTCAAAAAACCGACGTCGTATCATTTTAAAATTTAAAAAATATTTCGTAATTATTAACAACGTCGGTTTTTAAAAAATCGACGTTATAAGTGCGACGTAATATGTTATTTCTGTAGTAGTAATTAATGCAATTCAAGATGTCGAGTAACAATAATGCCGATGGATTTTCTTCCTTGAATTCTCCTCCTCCTGTCCAGGCACAACAAAATCATAATTGTGGCATGTGTGGGAGGCGGTTTGACAGCTACCAAGCAGTCTTCGGGCAGATGAGCTGAGGCTCCATGCCATGATAGCATTGGGTGGAGATTTTAATGCATAATGGTCAATCATAACGTGCATCGTGTGTGCAATATTTTAATGGCAGCATTGGGTGGAGATTTTAATGCATATTGGTCAATCATAACGTGCATCGTGTGTGCAATATTTTAAAATTGAAAAAATTATCAAAATAACCCCTCAATCGATAAAGATGTCCAATGTAGCATTAGTTTCATTTTTTTCCACAATATAAATGCATTTTATTCCGTGGTCGGTGATTTCTTTACAAAATTAAATGAGTTTAACCGCTATTAGCTAAAGCATAAAAACTAACCTCAACAAAAAAGGTGAAATTGAGGCTTTAATATCAACAAATGGATCAAGCAACAATTCATATATATATATATATATATATATATATATATATATATATATATATATATATATATATATATATATATAGACACACACTAGAAGTTACTATTTTATTAACATTACTAGATTAATTGTCAAATCAATATAGATAAATTTATCATTACCAAGTTGTCAAGATGTATTAAGATCTAATTGCACGCAATTATCAAGATTAGAACCTCAATCATATGGTATGAAATTCAGTACATAACCTTTATATTATATATTATACAAAATTAGAGGTTGTTGGATGGAAGCCAGTAAAGGGCTAGGTCCATCAATTGGTGGCTAGGACATTGTTGGGCAGAGGCCAGTGAAGGGCCATGTCTAGTATCATGCCTCTCAAAAATGTAGCGGCGGTCTATAAGGAAATAAAGTTACATCTTCGCTACTAGCTATAACTTTTGGTGTAGTGATAAACACTTTATCCTAACAGAGGTCATTTGAATCTTAATAGCACTTGTTAAATCAAGGCATCATTCATTAAAAAAACAAAAAAGATAGTCCATAAATTTTTTTGAGTACTACTGACTCTATTACAATGTAGTATCTGTTCATAACTATTTTCTCAACCTAATAAATCAAGACTTGAACCCACCCCTTTCCTATGGGAGTGCAACTGGGTGTCACTAGACCACAAGGTCTTGGCAGATAGTCCATAAATTTAAGTATATTCAAATTTTAATTAGCTAATTAATCGCCATGTTCGATAGAGTCGGATGAAGTTCCAATTGAGCTATGTGTGCAGTTATCATATCGGTCGAAGGTTTTTAAGTATAGTTAGTACAGTTTAAAGTGAAACATTTATGTAAAACACTTATGAATTGAAAGCCGTAGAGAACAAAACAATTTTTTTTCCCTTTCATCTCATTCTCCTAACTGATTGATAGTGGTAAAAAACAATTCAACATTGTATCAAAATACAATGAGTATTTCAGTTACATATACCCTAAATAAATAAAAGAAAAAAACAATTGAAACTCACATTACTACTAATAATATATTGTCATATCGAGAAATAAACAATAGCATTTGAAATACATGTAATAGAATGAAAGTATATTATTCATGTAATGTTACAAGTCAAACTTTCTCCAGATCGCCTCTTTAATTATTGGATGTGTAATTTCCCATAAATGAAATGCATATAATATCCAAGAAAATTTCATATTGTTATCACATTTCCAAACAATTTAAGCTATAGATGGATAGTTTGAGAATTGCGAAACTAATACTTTCAATACGTTGATGTTGAAAATTGTAGACAAAAAGGCATTGTAATGGGTCATTTTGTGGTACAAAAAGCAGTGAAGTCTACTGTACTGTACTATTGATTTAGGTCGGATCAAATTGGATTTAGATTTTTGCCAGTGAGATGAAGAAATCGATATTATTATTGCTCAAAATGGAATATAATGAAGGATGATTAATAAAGGATTGATGTTTCTCACTCTATCTCGTCTTCTTTTGACTATACTTTATTCTTATTAATTAGTTTCATACAATCGGATAATACAACTTTTCATGCGATGATACACCCAGTTCCAGATCATGTTGACCCGTGTACAATACAGTATTGTTTAAAAGTGAAACTTTGTAAGCAGAACATTACAAAGACGAAAAATTATAAAATACTCTATCAACCTTCTAGGCTAGTGATATTATACTCCAATAGTACATGACAAAAGACATACTAAATAGTGTGAATTTTATTGTGTTCCAATTAGTAGTACATGACAAAATTATACTAAGTATTTTGGGTGCGATTTTTTTTTTTTTGAAAGTCATCAATTCAAGCACTTACTTTTTGCAAGAATATTACTCTCTCAGGAAGAATAAAATTAACATCCAACCAGACAAAGTGTGATAAGCCTTATATATGTTATACAATAGAAAACTCCCTTAAAAAGTGGTTTGTATTTATACTAGTGCAAATCTATTTTCTTTCGAATGTGGGACAAAGGGCTAGCTTCTTCCTAGCATTCTCATTTCTATTTTTCCAACTCAAATGTCTCTACTTTACTAATTAATTTATCATTCACTCATTATCCATTTTGAGCATATAATATATCGATTTCTTCATCTCACTGGCAAAAATCTAAATCCAATTTGATCCGACCTAAATCAATAGTACAGTACAGTAGACTTCACTGCTTTTTGTACCACAAAATGACCCATTACAATGCCTTTTTGTCTACAATTTTCAACATCAACGTATTGAAAGTATTAGTTTCGCAATTCTCAAACTATCCATCTATAGCTTAAATTGTTTGGAAATGTGATAACAATATGAAATTTTCTTGGATATTATATGCATTTCATTTATGGGAAATTACACATCCAATAATTAAAGAGGCGATCTGGAGAAAGTTTGACTTGTANGTGATAAGCCTTATATATGTTATACAATAGAAACTCCCTTAAAAAGTGGTTTGTATTTATACTAGTGCAAATCTATTTTCTTTTCGAATGTGGGACAAAGGCTAGCTTCTTCCTAGCATTCTCATTTCTATTTTTCCAACTCAAATGTCTCTACTTTACTAATTAATTTATCATTCACTCATTATCCATTTTGAGCATATAATATATCGATTTCTTCATCTCACTGGCAAAAATCTAAATCCAATTTGATCCGACCTAAATCAATAGTACAGTACAGTAGACTTCACTGCTTTTTGTACCACAAAATGACCCATTACAATGCCTTTTTGTCTACAATTTTCAACATCAACGTATTGAAAGTATTAGTTTCGCAATTCTCAAACTATCCATCTATAGCTTAAATTGTTTGGAAATGTGATAACAATATGAAATTTTCTTGGATATTATATGCATTTCATTTATGGGAAATTACACATCCAATAATTAAAGAGGCGATCTGGAGAAAGTTTGACTTGTAACATTACATGAATAATATACTTTCATTCTATTACATGTATTTCAAATGCTTATTTGTTATTTCTCGATATGACATATATTATTAGTAGTAATGTGAGTTTCAATTGTTTTTTCTTTTATTTATTTAGGCTTATGTAACAGCGTACAATATAATATGCCTAAGCCTTCTACGTTTTTTTCATGAATAATTCAAGACTAGGATGACAAAGATGAACTAAGTAGCTTTAGTTCCATGTTTTTCTTCTCTTTGTTTTTTTCACAACATATGTGCATTATTTTTCTGTGGTCGGTGGTAGGGGTGCAAATGAGCCGAGCTGCTCGCGAGCCGCTCCCGAGCAGCTCGGTCAAAGCTCGGCTCGAGCTTGGTCAAACTCGAGCTCGAGCCGAGCTTGAGCGGCTCGTTTAATTGTCGAGCCGAGCTCGAGTACAAATGTTCTAGGCTCGTGGCTCGTCGAGCCGCTCGCGAGCCACATACCTCACATACCTTATATATATATATTAAATTTCTAACCCCAAGCCCCTCAAATAACTAAACCCTAAATTCTCTGCCCTTCAATCGCTTCTCCAGTTCTCCCAACTCAGCCGACAGACCTCCCCTCCTCCTTGCGACTTTGCGAGACGAAGACGACAGCCGACTAGTCGAGTTCTGCCCTTGTCGACGACGAAGCTGCTGCCCAGTATCCGTCTCCGCCCATGCTGACGACGAAGTTGCTGCAGTGCTACTTACGCCCCTGCCGACCACAAAGCTGTTGTCCATTGGAAGACTCCGCATCTCTTCTCCGGTCTTCGCCTCCGCCCTTGCCGACGACGAAGCTGCTGCCCGGTCTCCGCCTCCGCCACTGCCCCTAACGACGACGAAGTTGCTGCGGTGCTGCCTACGCCTCTGCTGACTACGAACCAAGGTAGGTGCATCTATTTTCAAATTTCTACTCTAATCTTCTATTGTTGTTTCTCTAAGAATGAATGGGATATTGGATTATTGAGCTTTTATTTTGTTGTGCAAGCAGTCTCTTTGGATTACAGAATTTGTTTTTGTTTTCAATATGCTAAGTTGTTAACTACTTAATATTTTGAGCCTTGTTGGTTGCAGTTTGCAGTAATTTATATATTGATTAGATTGGTTACTCATTATAATTTATGTATAATATATATGTTTGTTTATATATGTTTGTGCTGTAAACAAATGCAGGAATGAAGGACAAGTTACAGAATACAAAATGGATCTTAAACAGGCTTTTCTTTGGCATGTCAATAAATTGGTTGAGAGCTTCAAGATTCCTATGCCCTCAATCTAGGTCAAGTTCTACAATGTCTTCTTATGGACAAAACTATTTTATTTTCAATATCAGAATCTCTTATAGTATTTTTTGGTTAAATTAATCCTTTTAAAGTTTGAGCTTCTTTTTCTGCCTTTTATGTGCCATTCATGAATAACTGTGATGCTTTATGTTTTGTTGACTGTATTATCTTTTAAGTAAGCTTTTAAGTAATTATGGTTCTTCAAGTTCTGATTGTATATATGACATTTAGTTGCAGATTTGCGTCACCATCGGGATATAAGAGATGATGGTCAACCCTGTGAAGGTACAGATGCAGTTCTTAATGATATGAACGCATTGAAGGTCAGTTTTGTTTTATTTTATTTTTATTTACTCATGATTGGCTTGCATGGAGTGACTATATTCTCATTCAATTCTTTCTTTGATACTTTATTAGGATGTTCATTTGTGGAGACAGGGCCAGCGTGTCACAGAATTCACGTGGCTAGGTTCTTCATGGACCTGTAGGAAGAAGCGATGTCATTATACTTCATTTTGTAGGAATGGTGTTCGAATTTCAGTAAGTGGACTCTACTTATGTCCTTATAATTCGAATTTCACATGTCTTTTTCATCTCCTTTGAGAGCTCAACCATCTCCTCTTGGTGAATTGAAGGAAGAGGATAGGGTCACGGGCTTTGTTGAAAGCAGGCCTAACAAAAGGCTACGCGTTTCAAAGGAGTCTAACATATCCTCCCAGTCAGTTCCTCAGAAAGGGCCTGCTAAAGCTTGCCAAGAGTATTGCAATGGCAGTTCTATAGCTACCATGGAAATAAGCACTTCGAAAGAAGCTGTTTTGATGGATCAATATCTGGGAAAGTAGTAGTAACAGAGAAGACTCAGCAGAATTTTGACATTGGCTCTGAAGTTGAAATACTTTCTCAAGATAGTGGCATTAGAGGGTGTTGGTTTAGAGCTTTGGTCATCAAGAAGCACAACAATAAGGTGAAAGTGCAGTATAAAGAAATATCTTTAAAGTACATGGAATCAAGGACGACTGTTATTTTTGACTTGTAATTGAAGTGGAGTGAACTTATTTTGAGTGCTTTAAGCATTTAAACATTAAGTTTGGACTTTTGAATGTTTTAAAGTTTGTATTATTTATGTAGGGATAAAACAATATTTATTATTAATTGTATGTCGAATTGAAAGTTTGAAACAGGTGAAATTCGAGCTTGATTTCGAGCTCGAAATCGAGCTCGAACAGCTTAATTTTGAGCTCGAAATCGAGCTTGAGCTCGAGCTCGAGCTCGAACAATCGAGCTGCTCGAGCTCGAGCTCGAGCAGCTTGATAATTGCCGAGCTCGAGCTCGAGCAGCACATTTCTTAACGAGCTCGAGCTCGAGCCACCCCAAGCTCGAGCTCGGCTCGGCTCGTTTGCAGCCCTAGTCGGTGGTGTCTTTACAAAAGGAGTTTACCGGCCTCAACCAAAAAAGTGCAATTGTGGTGTTAATATCAATAAATTGATTAGGCAACGATTAATTTAAATTACGTTTTTTTATTAAAATTATTAAATTAATTGTTAAATCAATATAGTTAAATTTATCATTACCATTCTATCTCGATATATTAAGACGTAATTGCTTGCAATTATCAAGATTAGAACCTCAATCATAATGTATGAATTCAAATTGGAGTACATAACCTCAATATATTATACAAAATTAGAGGTTGATTCAACATATTAGTAACACTTTTTAAATTGAGGCATCATTCATTTAAAAAAAAAAGATAATTCATAAATTCCAACATATTCAAAATTTAATAAGCTAATTAACCGTCATGTTCGTTAGAGTTGGTTCAACAATGTTCCAATTAAGTTATGCAATTAACCCTAAACCCAAATTGAAAATGGACCTCACTGATATTTGTACTGCAAAATTACAACTTACAATGCTTTTTTGCTAAAATTTCCTACGTACTGCCAGTATTAGTTTCAGTAGTCTCAATTCTCTCAAATTATCCATCTATAGCTTAAATTGTTTGAGGAATGTGATAAAAATATGAAATTTTCTTGAATATTTTATTCATTTGATTTATGGGAAATTACACCATCAATACTAGAATGGACAATTTTGAAAAAGTTTCCCATGTAACATTACATTAATATTATACTTCAATTCTACTACATGTACTTAAAATTTTATTGTTTCTTTCTTGATATGATCATATATATATATTATTAGTATTAATGTCGTGCGTGTCAATTTTTTTCTCTTTTATTGAGGTTGGTTTCAGATGATTTAGCTAACGGCGGGTAAACTCCGATCCTTTGGTAAAGAAACCACTGACCATGGAAAAATAATGCGTATACGTTATGAAAAAAACAAAAAAGACAATAAAAACATGGAACTAAAGCTACTTAGTTCATCTTTGTCATCCTAGTCTTGAATCGTTCATGAAAACAACATAATAAAAGGCTTAAGCATATTATATTGTATGCTAGCAAAGTACAAATATTTGGCAAATTAAAGTACAAATCTTTCCCTTCTCTATATATTAATTCCCCTCCAATCATCACTAGTAATTAACTCTTGCATTTGCTTTCTTAATTTGAAGCAATTCAAGATGGCTAGGAATAATGTTGATGGCACTTCTTTCGTGAATTATCCTCCCCTTGCCACAACAAAATCATATTTGTGGCGTGTGTGGGAAGCGATTTAACAACCGCCAAAAACTATTCGGGCACATGAGGCTCCATGGTTGTCGAGGGTGGAGATTTTAATACATAATGATCGATGACAACGTGCATTATGCGTGCATGTATTTTAAAAACATCTAAATTGACTTATAGAAAACAATCATTTTGATATCAATCATCAATCAGATTGAGAAACTTATCAAAATGGTCTTTCCACTACCGTAGTAAAAGCATCACTAGAGTGTGATCAAGATTTTATGTTATATACTTCAATTCAAGCGGCTTACCTCTATTAGATTCAAGCGGCTTACCACTACACCAAAAGTTATAGTAAGTAGAAAAGATGTAACTTTATTTCGTTATAGATCGCCATCACATTTTCGAGAGACATGATAGACGCCAAAAGTACCTAACCTTTTGGACTAATTAAGAAAGGTTATTGCCAAACAAATGCCTTAAAAGACTCAATCTATAGTATTTTTACGTGAAGGTGCTAACAATTGTAAAAGTGCTTTGCGTGGTATGTTTTAAAGGATTTTAACAGGTTTGAAGACTTAGATTAACCAAGGAAGACATGTATGGCGAAAGAGGAACAAACCCGACCTTGGTGCACGCAAAGACCAAACCCGAGCCAGTAGATGAAACGAAGACAAGGGAAATTTTCCCGTCCACACCTCATTCACGCGTGTAGCACGCGTGGATGAATTCCAGTAGGTCTCCACGTGTGCCTACACGTGTGAAGGCCGCGTGAACACAACACCAGGATCCTGTGCGAAGTTTAGTATAAAAGGATCATTTTCAGCTTGGAGGAGGGGACTTTTCATAATTTTTACTTCTCATTTTTAGATTAGGGTTTAGATAGAACTTGGAGAAGGAGGAAGGAGAAGATTTTGGATTGCCATTGTTTACATATCATTTTAGGCATATTCTTCCCTTACCTTTATTGATTTCTCTTTGAATCTCTTTATTGAATCGTTTCTTCCTTTGATTTCATTTGCATTCTCTATTTCTTTTGTTATTACATCTTGATCTTGAAAAGCTATGATGTTTATGAAGCCCATGAAGGGCTAGATTGTAGGATGAGGGCTAAGATGGATGGAGTTTTTGTATTCATGATTTGAAATGTTTATATGAGATTTGATTTCCTTTGATTTGCTGAAATTGTGTGTATGTTTATGATTGTTTTTGTTGGATCGAGGGCCCCGATCCCTTCAAGGGTCTAGGATCACCCATTTGGCGAGATATCGCAAATGGGTGAGAGCTCACTGCTCACATCTCCCGCTCTCAATCTGAGAAGATGATGTCCGGAGGGAACTCGCTCGTAGGCTTCCCGGATTGGGAGCTTTAGTGACGCCACTCAGGAATGTGTTCTGCGCTCCTTCTGTCAAGTCAAAAGGGAAAACCAAGCCTCTCTTGTATTAAATGAAGCAAACTCCAATAGATCCTAGCCCCATCCGTTCTTTCTTTCTTAATGAATCCTTAGTTTACCCAACTTTGCACTCATGATACTATGTCCCTTTCCACTCTGTTTCTTTCTCTTTGTGTTGCCTAAGCAATGATAGATAGGAAGCTTGTACTCTCCAATTTGTCATCCTCGTGAGAGCGACACTCGGGAAGTTTAGACTCTTCGTTTTAACACATCCATTTCACAACCCCTCACTGCAAATTACACATGTTCAAGACAGCAGGGTGTTAGGTTTGACTCTTCACCGACCCAAACATTTATACATGAACCATGGTCTATACAGCTGTGTGGACCATAAATAAAGCGTACATTTTTAATATACTAAAAGTGCATTATATTATGTGTGTATATAGAGTATATTATTTAAAAGTACATTATTTGAGTACTGAAAGTACATTATTTTATATACTATTAAATATTGTGCATTCAGTACAAAAACAATGTAATTTTAATATATTAATAATTAATAATTCATGTACTTGGTCCTTTACCAGTCTGTGTCCAACAACCTCCAATTTTGTATAATAAATTAAGGTTATGCACTTGATGAATTTCGTACTTGATGGAACGTATGCTACCTTGGACATTTTTATCATCCTCGTCTTAAACCATTTACGAAATCAACTTATAGTAGGCTTAAAGATATTGTACCCTAGCAAAGTACAAATCTTTCCATCTTTGATCATCATTGGTAATTAATTCATCATTTTCTTTTTTAATTTGAAGCAATTCAAGATGTCTAGGAATAATGTTTTTTTTTTTTTGAAAACGTCTAGGAATAATGTTGATCGCACTTCTTCGGTGAATTATCTTGCCCCTACCCCGCCACAACAAAATCATATATGTGGCATGTGTGGGTATCAGAATAACAGCTGCCATACACTCTTCTGGCACATGATCGAGGCTCCATGGTAATCGGGGTTGGAGATTTTAATACATAATGATCGATGACAACGTGCATCATGTGTGCATGTATTTTGAAAACATCTAAACTGACTTAGAGAAACGATCATTTTGATATCAATCATCAATCAAATTGAGAAAATTGTTAAAATGGCCCCTCAACTACCAGTAAAAGCATATCTTCGAGTGGATTCACTTTTTGGTTTTGGTTTGGATTTAAAATTGATCTAGTTAATTAGGTAATTATTCTAGGAACAATGGTGATGGCTCTTCTCGATCACTTGAATTCTCCTCCTCGGCCAGCCACAACAGAATCATATATGTGGCATGTGTGGGAGGCGGTTTAACAGCCACCAAGCGCTCTTCGAGCACATGAGGCTCCATCGTAGCCATGTGCGGAGAGGAGCCTTCCCTCCTCCTATTCTGAATAGAGGTCATCTCACCAATGTGCTACCACTACATGGAATTGCAGCTCGCGACGGTCAAGTTGTGGTTATCCAACCTCCTTCTATAGCAACCCCTCCCAGATAATGCTCTGGCGGCTTAACCTAGAGTAGCTGCTGCTCTGCCAGATCTCAATGAGCCTCAGTATTATCGTGTGCCTGATCTGAATTTTCCTCCACTTGCTTAAAGCTACTTGCATGCATGCATATGTATGGGATTGTAATAGATATCATGTTTGTTTATTGTGTTAGTTATATGTATGAGATTTTAATAGATGTTATGTTTATTTATTGTGTTATATGTAATAGGTATGATGTTTGTTTATTGGGTTATATGTATGAGATTTTAATAAATATTTTTTTATTGTTTTATATTGCAACTTATTGTTAAGAATGAAAATTTTTAAAATTTGTTGAGTTTAATTTAATGGAAATTTTCAAAACAAGTGCAACAACTTAAAAAGTCTTCCCGCACATGAGTCTCCATGGTTAGCCGACAGTTCGGTGAAGATTTTAATATATAATGATCAATGGCAACGTGCATCATGCGTGCATGTATTTTAAAAACATCTATATTGAGTTAGAGAAAATGATTTTGATAAAAATTATCAATCAAATTGAAAAAATTATCAAAATAGTCTATCTCGACTACCATAGTAAAAGCATCACTCTGAGTGGGTTCACTTTTTGGTTTTGGTTTGGATTTAAAATTATTTTACTTAATCAGTTAATTAAATTAATTTTAGGTAGGTGATGACTTTTTTATATATTTTTTAAACGTTTGGCAATATAATTGGTTTAATTCGGTCTTTTTAACCAAATTAAATAATTAAATTACGTTAAAGTTAACCAAAACATACATGAACTTTGCAAATATTGAATGTATAGTTTATTTAGTTTTGTATAAATTAATTATTTGTTTTAATATACCTGACCTTAATATAATTATGCCCATTACTGTTTATGTGAATATTGGTTAATTCACTTGAGGAAAAAAAAAATTAATAATAATTGCTTATATAAAATTGAAAATTGATCCATTTATGATTTGAACCATTTGTATATAATAATATTTTTGGAGTCTAAGTAATACTTAATTAGATTACATACAATGTACTACTTCATAATTGATGTCTGATTTAGAATTTCAAAACTTAAAGAGTATTCTATAACTGCTCAATCATAACAGACCATTTGCAATATGAAGAACCAAAAGGTTATATCTACCAGCTAAATGGACCACAAATCCCAGGGTGAAGGAAAAAGAAAAGAAAATTAACACCCAGCTAGCTAGGCAAAGTGTGCTCAAGCCTTTATGCTATATACTTCAATTCAAAATCCCTTTAAAAGGATTTGTATTTATATTAATGCAAATCCGAGACATTTTTCTATCCAATGTGTGGCAAGGGCTTCTAGGCTTCTAGCCTTTCCATTTCTAGTTTTCCAACTCAAATGTGTATACT
Source organism: Ipomoea trifida (assembly GCA_003576665.1). NCBI lineage: Eukaryota > Viridiplantae > Streptophyta > Magnoliopsida > Solanales > Convolvulaceae > Ipomoea > Ipomoea trifida. The sequence goes on from CP025646.1 coordinate 25,822,862, forward strand.
TTGATAATCAATTTCTCCATTTACTTACCATTTTGAGCATGCAATATATCTATTTCTTTGTCTCGTTGATGATAATTCAAATTCAATTTGACGAGACCCAAATTGATAATGAACCTCATTGATATTTGTATCGCAGAATGACCACTTACAACGTCTTTTTGCTAAAATTTCCAACATCAGCGTATTGTCAATATTAGTTTCACCAATCTCAAACTATACATGTATCTATATCTTAAATTGTTTGGGGAATAATGTGATAACAATTTGGATTTTTTCTTAAACATTATATGCATTTGATTTATGGGAAACTACACAACCAATACTCCAAGGAGTAATATGAGAAAAGTTTGCCTGGTAACATTACATGATAACATGAATATAATTCTTTGATTCTTTTTTTTTTTTGTAAGGAAATAATTCTTTGATTCTATGCACTTTAAATTTTATTGTTTATTTCTTGATATGACCATATATTATCTAGCGCTTTCAGTTCATTAGCCTTTTACATAAATGTTGCACTCCAAACAGTACTAACTATACTTAAAACCTTCGACGGATTTGAATATATGATAACTGCAAACATAGCTCAATAGGAACTTCATCCATCCGACTCTAACAAAATGGCGGTTAATTAGGTTATTAAAATTTGAATATACTTGAATTTATAGACTATCTTTTTTTTTTTTTTTTTTAATGAATGATGCCTCGATTTAACAAGTGCTATGAAGATTTCAATTGAACTCTGTTAGGATAAATCGCTTATCAGTACATCAAAAGTTCTAACTAGTAGCTATCGAACTCTATTGAGAGGCATGATACTAGACATGGCCCTTCATTGGCCTTTATCGAACAATCCCCTAGCTAACAATTGATGGACCTAGCCCTATACTGGCTTCCACCCAACAACCTCTAATTTTGAATTATATATAAAGGTTATGTATTTGATTTTTGTACAATATGATTGATGTTCTAATTTTTATAATTGCGTGCAATTAGATCTCTTTTTTTTTTTTAGTGCTACCGACTCTATTACATTGTAATATATGCTCATATATACTTTCTCAACCTATTGAAGTACAAGGAGTCAACAACGCCTCCACTGAGACTCGATATGATCTCATGACCTCCTATATGGGAGAGTCACTACATGCCATCTGAGCACAAGGTCTTTGGCTGCGCAATTAGATCTCAATACATCTTGACAACTTGGTAATGATAAATTTAACTATATTGATTCGACAATTAATCTAGTAATGTTAATAAAATAGTACTTCGTAACTTTTAGTATATATATTCATTATTTAAATGAATTGTTTCTTGATCCATTTATTGATATTAAAACCTCAATTTCACTTTTTTGTTGAGGTTTGTTTTTTATGCTTTAGCTAATGGTGGTTAAAGTCTTTTGCAAAGAAATCACCGACCACGGAATAAATAAAATGCATGTACATTGTGAAAAAAAAAATTGGAACTAATGCTACCTTGGACATCTTTATCATTCTCGTCTTCAATCATTCATGAAAATAACGTAGTAGGCTTAAATATATTGTACGCTTGCAATGTACAAATATTTCCCTCCTCTATATATTAATTACCCACAACCATTCGATGATCATCATTGGTAATTAATTCAGCATTTGACTTTCTTAATTTAAAGCAATTCAAGATGTCTAGAAACAATGGTGATGGATCTTCTCATTTGAATTGTCTCCCACCCCACCGCCCCCCTCCCCCGCCAGCTACGGCACAATCATATATGTGGCGTGTGTGGGAGGCGGTTTAACCGCCGCCAAGCACTCTTCGGATTCATGAGACTCCATTGTAGCTGTGTGTGGAGAGGAGTCTTCCCTCTTGTTTTCAATAGAGGTCATTTCACCAATGTGTTACCACAATTTAGAGTAAATGTAATATTTGGTGTTAGTTCTAGTAATTAATTTTTTAAATTAGCTTATTAGTATAGTTTTTCCTCTTCAATGCTTGTGTGTTACATTACATTTAAAATTAAAGGCACATTTAAAACAAATACATGCATGTGACCACTCTGCTGTAATAACATAACTATTGTCTTTTGCAGTTCCATGTTTAAGGTATAATACAACTACTCATACATCACACATGAATACATACACATGCAAACATACATGCATGTGACCACTCTATATATATACACTTGTCTAATTTTATAATAGAAATATCATAAATATTTATATGTAATTACTTTTTTACATTTCTATATATTATAATTTCCTTTTTTTATTTCTTAGCATTTATAATTTTGTAAATCGCTACAAAACAAATTAAAAAACTGTCAATATAGTCTATAGTTTTCAATTTCAACTAATTTGATCCTCAAATTGTACAAAATTTCTTCAATTACCCATTCTGAGGTATTAAAATGGTGATTTCTCTATTTTTATAATTTTGTCAATTTTATAATCGAAGGGTTTAATTGACGAAATTTTAAACAATTCGAAGATAAAAATTATCTGAAATTGAAAACTAGAGACTACATTGATAGTTAGTTGAGAAATAATTGAGGGACCGGAATGGTGGTTTCCCCATAACAACAACAACTATTTTGTAGTGTAATGATACATTTGTTACATTATAAATGGGTAGTCACAGGATAAAACCCCAATGACGAGGCATTAATTCTTTAGTTTGAAATATGTTGAGAAAGTATAAATAGATACTACCTTGTAAGTAATTGAGTATTAAAAATAAAGATAAGTGATTATTCTCCATATTACTTTGTCTCTCTTTGGGTGCTTTTTGTGTTGTCGCGTTACATTTAAAATACACATTCTTTAAACACAAACAATGTGCATTTTATGTGCATTCATTTTGAAGACATTAAAATTGAATTAGAGAAAACAATCATTTGATAACAATCATCGCAAATTAAGGAAATTATCAAAATGGCATTTGACTATGGAATGCATGATTGCAAGTGGATGGGGATTCCATCTGTAAGGATTGAAAACTAATTTCTTAATTGGTTAATTAAATTTATTTTAGTTAGGTGATGGATTTTAAAATTTTTACTTGGAAGTTCACCAAAAGTGTAAGTACTGTCCATTACTGTTTATGTGAATATGCGTTGATTAAATTGAGGAAAAACACAAATTATATTAAATTGAAAATTTGATCCATCCAGGGTTTTAACTTATGTGTATTAGTGTATGTACAGTAAAATCTTTATGGACAATATTATTTTAATTGAATGATGCCTCAATCTAAAAAGTGCTATTAAGATTTTGAATAGATCTCTAATTTCGTATCATATTATAAGGTTATGTACTCCAATTTCATACTATATGATTAAGGTTTTAATCTTGACAATTGCATGCAATTATATTTTAATATGTTTTGATAGAATGGTAACCATAAATTTATTCATTTGTTAATATTAAAATTAAACCTTAATTGCACATTTTGTTAAGATGGGTTTTTGAAGCTTTATTAGCTAACCGTAAATTCTTTAAGTAATTAAATCACGTATTGATCACGGAAAAAGAATGCGTGTAAGTTGTGAATAAAAATAGAAACGATGAGAAGCAGAAATAAAATGGCCGGGGAAGTAAAGCTACCTAATTAGGACTTTTTATCATCCTCATATTGAATCAGTCACGAAAATAGCGTAGTAAGTTTAAAACATATTGTACGTTGAGAAAGTACAAATCTTTCCCTTCTCTATATATTAATTTCCCAGCACCCTTTCTTGATCATCCATGCTAATTAATTCCACCTTTGATTTCTTAATTTGAAGTAATTCAAGATGTTGAGGAACAATAATGTCAATGGATCTTCTTCCTTGAATTATCCTCCCATGTCCAGCCACAACAGAATCATATTTGTGGCTTGTGTGGGAGGCAGTTTAATAGCTACCAAGTAGTCTTCGAGCATATGAGCTATGAGGCTCCATGGTAGCTAGCCTTGGGTGGAGATTTGAATGCATAATGATCAATGACAATGTGCATCGTGCGCGCAGTATTTTAAAAACATCTAAATTGAATTTGAGAAAACTATCATTTTGATATTAATCATCAATTAAATTTAGAAAATTATCAAAATGGTCCATCGACTACCACAATGAAAGCAGGACTACTCCGAGTGGGTTCAGTTTTTTGTTTTGATTTAAAATTAATTTGGTTAATCAATTAATTAAATTAATTTTAGTTAGGTGATGAGTTTAAAAAAATTAAAATTAAAATTTTGGCAATTGGTTTTAATTCAGTTTTTTTTTTGAAAAAAAATTAATTAATTATATTAAATTACTTGAAAGTTCACCAAAGCATGGACTTTCCAAATATTAGTTTCCTTTTTTTTAGGGCAGAATTTTTTTTTATTGATAGTACCGTCTAGGAGTAGCAAACTCCCGAAAATCATACAAGAGAGCAGTCTAGACCGAATTCGGCAAAGAAAGAAATGAAAAATACAAAAGAGGAGTAGAACTAGACAAATGATGATGTAGTCTTTTGGGTGAGTGGAAGGGTAAGAGGGTATCGTTACACCGGATATTGTTCTCACACGGATTGGCAATAGGAGTAGAGCTTTAGTATTCCAAACATAAGATACTAAATCAAGAAAATCTAGCCAAACCGAAGGGTTGATGTGGCTACAAACACAATATCAAACAACACATGCATTATAATGAAAACAAATGATAAGAAAGTGGCCGGCAAAAGTCCTTTTGTAAAGAAACTACCGACCACGGAAAAACAACGCATATATGTTGTGAAAAAAAAAGAGAAGAAAAACATGAAACTAAAGCTACTTAGTTCATCTTTATCATCCTAGTCTCGTTTATGAAAACAACGTGGAAGCTAAGGCATAAGAATATTATATTGTACATTAGCAAAGTATAAATATTTCCCTCGTATATATATTAATTCTTCACCACCATTTGCTCATCATCACTAATAATTAATTCAACATTTGTTTTCTTAATTTGAAGGAATTCAAGATGTCTAGCAACAATGCTAATGGCTCTTCTTCCTTCAATTTTCTTCCACCTGCCTAACCACAACAGAATCATATTTGCACCGTGTGCGGTAGGTGGTTTAACAGACGCCAAGCACTTCTTGGGCACATGAGGCTCCATGGTAGTCATGGGTGGAGAATCCTCTGCCCTCATTTTTTCAATAGAGACCATTTGGCCAATGTGCTACCAAGACCTGGAATTCCTGCAGTCGGTCGTCAAGTTGCGGCTGCCCCGCCTCCTCCTATAGCTGCCCCTCCCCCTCCCGCAGATAATGCTCTATTAGCTCAGCACGAAGTACCTGTTGAACTGCCGGATCTCAATGAGCCTCGGGATTACCGTGTGCCTGATCTGAATTTTCCTCCTCCGCCTGCTTAAAGCTGCTTACATATGTGGTTTCACGCATATATATATATATATATATATATATATATATATATATATATATATATATATATATATATATATATATATATATTGTGTGTGTTATAGGTATATGTTATATGTATGTGATTGTAATGATATCATGTTTGTATATTGTGCTATATGTATGGGCATGTAATTGGTATCATATTTATTGTGATATATGTATGAGATAGTAATAGCTAGGTATCAAGTTTGTTTATTGTATTATATATATGGGATTATAAATTATAATAGGAAACATATGTTTGTTTATTGTGTTATATGTAAGAGATTGTAATAAGTATCATGTTTTGTTATTGTTTTGTATTGCAACTTATTGTTATTGTTGGTCCCGATATGGTGGGAAAAGTCTAGAGGGGGGGTGAATAGACTTTTCAAACAATTAAAAACTTTATAACACTTCAACCAGAGTGATCCCAAGTGAATGGTACGCACAAAGCTGCACTTAGTTCACCCGAGTGTTACGCACCCAGCTACACTCCTTTCTACCCTCGGTAGAGATACAATATTTGTTTTAAAGAAATAAAGATTTCTTTTTCTAAGACTTGGATATTCTCTCGTGTATAGCTCAATATCTCAGCACTTTGAATTTTTCGTTGTAGATCCGATCGCTGTTATTGCCTCTTGTTATGTTCTCTCTGCACTTGTCTTCAAGTCTTCTTGGGCTTCTTATAATTCAAAGAATTATTTGCCCGTTATGAACATTCAAATTTTGAACGTTCACTTGATCTGATTGGCCATTCCAATCTGATCTTGATGGCCATACCTTCTCATTTAATGACCATACCGTTGTTCTGATAACTTGCCAAAATGATCTGATGAAATCTCCAATTTGATCTGCACATTTAATGTCGCTGGTAACTTTTGACAATTTACCTCTGTAATTGCTCATAAAGTCTTCTTTTACGGCTTGATTGATTCTTGAAACTTGTAGCCTCCAATCTTGACTTTGTTGCCTTCTCAGCTTGATATTGCAGACTGTGTATCCTTCAGAGCTTGATATTTTTGACTTTGTTGTGCTCTTGATTTTTGATCTTGGGCAAGTTGATCTTTCAAAATATTTTCCGGGTGATTCTTGCTTGAGTATAAACAATGATCTTCAGAAAATCACCATCTTCAGATTTCTTCTGGTTTGTATTATCACGTACTGGAATAAACTTGAACCATGCAAAAATGGTTAAGTATAAATTCCATTTTAGGTTGCTCCATAAGTTGCTCCAAAATGACCTTTACGCTTGTAAAAAAATGGTTTAGCCTTCATGCGTATGGATCCATGCAAAGTTCCTCCACTTTGACTTTAAGTTCCTCCATAAGTTGCTCCATTGACCAAACTAGCTCCATTTTAGAATTTATTGACCAAAAATTACTCCAAGGACTTTGGCCGTGTAACTAGCTCCAAGAGCTTCCTCCTTTGTATTAAAATGTAGCAAGTAGGATTCGAACGCTGGACCTCCGTATATATGCTTAAGTCTTTCACCGTTTCTCCATTTCAGCTCATTCGGTCATATCCATCAAATAAATATATTTGATCCTTTTTAGCATGGCATAGAGTAAGACGTAGAGATAGTTGAAACTGAAGTTCTTCTCGGTTTAGATCAATTGACCCAAACTTCCTCCATTTGACCGAACTTCCTCACTAAGTTACTCCATGAGTTGCTCTATTGACTAAAACTTTGACCTTTTAGCCGTGATAGGATTAGCTCCATTCCATGCTCTTCAAGACTCAAAATGTCTTCAATAGGATTCGAACTTGAGTCTTCTAGCAACGATTAAACAAGCCTTGTCCATTGGATCATGTATACTCATGTGTATAGTGGAAGTAAATGACTTACAAGAGTCATAATAAAATGAACTCTATAAGACAATAATTCGAACCAAACTATTGTCAAGTCTTGCCTTCCGGGTCAAACTCTAACTCTAAAAAATAAAATAGGGGATTTCTAAAATTACAAAATGGCTCATCAAAACTATTACAATATTATTCCTAACAATTTCCCCCTTTTTGATGATGCCAAAACCTGCTATACTCAATCATATTTGGCTTAGTCTAGAAATCAACTGATTTTATTTTTCACTTTTATTGCGACTAGCCATTACGATGAGTTTTCATACAATTTTGACCTACGGCTTTGTTTATTTTGACTTATACGAAAGATCATGCTTTGTTGGGTTAATTCATTATTTGAATTTTAATTTTGTACCAACATGCATGTAACAAGATATTAAGTCAAATTAAAAAGCCATAACACACAAAACTAACAAAGATAGATAATATATATCATAGGACCCAACAATTCGAACCATTACACAAATTCGAATAAAGTCACAAAAAAATAAGTCATGAACTTGCAAGATAAGCTAAGAATAAATTAAATACCCAACATATCATTTATCCTTTTTCTTAGCTTACCAAAATCATCCTTGTCCTCCAGGTGATAGAATTTTTGAAAAACTCTACCAATTTTGTAGCATTCCGCGGCCTCACGTAAATCATTTGCGGAAAAGACTCCACGCAAATACATCTTGCACATTCTCTTGGATTTCTTTCTTCTTGATCCAAGACTGCATCGTGTGTCACTCCAAAATGGTCGGCAAATAGATCAACCAATCTATCTTCACGCTCTTGATCAGTCAACGCGGGTGTGCTAGGTTGACTCGGCTGTCTCGGGGCTGTAAATGTAGAAAAAGCATTTCCTGCGGGGTTAGCAAAAATTTTAAAACTTGATTGTACACCTTCCCCCTGTGTTCGTTCCCCCTGTATTGTGGCGGTGGAACTCGAACCAACATGGCCAAATTGATTGACCATTCTTCTTCCCCCTGTTTTGGCAGCATCTAAAATCCTTGGGAAAAAGTAAGCATCTGCCTTCTGTTGCACCCGTATCTCACGATCAAGACATAAACTTTCCTCTTGCTTCCCTTTGAGATCCTTGATGTCTTTGGCCATATCATGCAGCAGATCAACCAATGAGTTACAAGTCCCATAAATTGTTGCATTTTCTTCTCTCACTTTCTGGACTTCTTCATTTTGAACTTTGCAGAAAATTTCAAATTTCTTATTTCTTCCAATTGTTTCATCTGATGCGTGTACATGCCTTTCAAAATGGTAACTTCTCCTTTTTGCGCTTGGATTATTTCGGTCATGGCGGCTTTATCCTTCTGAAAATTTACACTCCATTCAGCTTTGAGTGCCGTGACCTCATCACGCAATACCGGGTTGATCCTTGCAACTCTCTTATCCATTTCGTTCATTTTGTCACTCAAGTCTTGAATTTTGTCATGTGTAGCCTTGGTAGAACTTTCCAACCTTTCATTGAATTCTTCAAATCATCCTTTATAAGCTCAAATTGTTGTTCCAATTCATTCCTTAATTTCAAGATTCTTTTTGTACGGCACTTGAGCTCCCTACTTGAATGCCAATTTCCTCCACAACATGCTCCACATGTTGCTCTTCAACTTGCTCCATGGGTTCCTCTCCAAGTTGCTCTCCAACTTGCTCCAAAGATGGTTCAACAACATTCTCAAAAGATGGAATTTCTTCTCCAGTTTCGACATTCTCCTCAAAGTGCACATGAAAGTTTCCTTGTTCCTCCTCAATATCCTCTTCATTTCACGAACCCCTTCACTAGGAGTGTTAAGACCAACACTTTCTAGAACTGCTATTTAATTCCACTTTTGATTTCTTAATTTAAGCATTCAGATGTGAGAACAATATTGTCGATGGATCTTCTTCCTTGAATTCGATATCTTCCCCTGTCCAACCACAACAAAATCATATATGTGTTGTGTGTGGGAGGCAATTTAGCCGCTACTAAAAGTCTTGGGCGATGAGCGAGGCTCCATGGTACCCTTGGGTGGAGATTTTAATGCATCAATGACAGTGACAAGTGCATTGTGCGTGCATGTATTTTATAGACATCTTAATTGTATTATCATGTTTTAGCTAATGACAGTTTAACTCCTTTTATAAAGAAACCACCGACCACGAAAACATAATGCATGTATGTTGTGAACAAAAAAAAAAAAAAAACTTATGCTACTTAGGATATCTTCATTC
>CP025646.1:25832347-25845869 GCA_003576665.1 Ipomoea trifida
CTTCAATCACCCAGATACAATAGTGAAACTCCTGAGTGCTACGCACAAAGCTACACTCAACCACGAGCTCTTCGCACCCAGCTAAGCTCACGAGCGCTACGCACAAAGCTACGCTCCTCGAACGCTACTCACAAAGCTACGTTCCCGAACGCTACGCACAAAGCAACGTTCCCAACTAAATGGTACGCACAAAGCTGCACTTAGTTCACCCGAGTGTTACGCACCCAGCTACACTCCTTTCTACCCTCGGTAGAGATACAATATTTGTTTTAAAGAAATAAAGATTTCTTTTTCTAAGACTTGGATTCTCTCGTGTATAGCTCAATATCTCAGCACTTTGAATTTTTCGTTGTAGATCCGATCGCTGTTATTGCCTCTTGTTATGTTCTCTCTGCACTTGTCTTCAAGTCTTCTTGGGTTTCTTATAATTCAAAGAATTATTTGCCCGTTATGAACATTCAAATTTTGAACGTTCACTTGATCTGATTAGCCATTCCAATCTGATCTTGATGGCCATACCTTCTCATTTAATGACCATACCGTTGTTCTGATAACTTGCCAAATGATCTGATGAAATCTCCAATTTGATCTGCACATTTAATGTCGCTGGTAACTTTTGACAATTTACCTCTGTAATTGCTCATAAAGTCTTCTTTTACGGCTTGATTGATTCTTGAAACTTGTAGCCTCCAATCTTGACTTTGTTGCCTTCTCAGCTTGATATTGCAGACTGTGTATCCTTCAGAGCTTGATATTTTTGACTTTGTTGTGCTCTTGATTTTTGATCTTGGGCAAGTTGATCTTTCAAAATATTTTCCGGGTGATTCTTGCTTGAGTATAAACAATGATCTTCAGAAAATCACCATCTTCAGATTTCTTCTGGTTTGTATTATCACGTACTGGAATAAACTTGAACCATGCAAAAATGGTTAAGTATAAATTCCATTTTAGGTTGCTCCATAAGTTGCTCCAAAATGACCTTTACGCTTGTAAAAAAATGGTTTAGCCTTCATGCGTATGGATCCATGCAAAGTTCCTCCACTTTGACTTTAAGTTCCTCCATAAGTTGCCATCCAAACTAGCTCCATTTTAGAATTTATTGACCAAAAATTACTCCAAGGACTTTGGCCGTGTAACTAGCTCCAAGAGCTTCCTCCTTTGTATTAAAATGTAGCAAGTAGGATTCGAACGCTGGACCTCCGTATATATGCTTAAGTCTTTCACCGTTTCTCCATTTCAGCTCATTCGGTCATATCCATCAAATAAATATATTTGATCCTTTTTAGCATGGCATAGAGTAAGACGTAGAGATAGTTGAAACTGAAGTTCTTCTCGGTTTAGATCAATTGACCCAAACTTCCTCCATTTGACCGAACTTCCTCACTAAGTTACTCCATGAGTTGCTCTATTGACTAAAACTTTGACCTTTTAGCCGTGATAGGATTAGCTCCATTCCATGCTCTCAAGACTCAAAATGTCTTCAATAGGATTCGAACTTGAGTCTTCTAGCAACGATTAAACAAGCCTTGTCCATTGGATCATGTATACTCATGTGTATAGTGGAAGTAAATGACTTACAAGAGTCATAATAAAATGAACTCTATAAGACAATAATTCGAACCAAACTATTGTCAAGTCTTGCCTTCCGGGTCAAACTCTAACTTCTAAAAAATAAAATAGGGGATTTCTAAAATTACAAAATGGCTCATCAAAACTATTACAATATTATTCCTAACAATTTCCCCCTTTTTGATGATGCCAAAACCTATACTCAATCATATTTGGCTTAGTCTAGAAATCAACTGATTTTATTTTTCACTTTTATTGCGACTAGCCATTACGATGAGTTTTCATAAAATTTTGACCTACGGCTTTGTTTATTTTGACTTATACGAAAGATCATGCTTTGTTGGGTTAATTCATTATTTTGAATTTTAATTTTGTACCAACATGCATGTAACAAGATATTAAGTCAAATTAAAAAGCCATAACACACAAAACTAACAAAGATAGATAATATATATCATAGACCCAACAATTCGAACCATTACACAAATTCGAATAAAGTCACAAAAAAATAAGTCATGAACTTGCAAGATAAGCTAAGAATAAATTAAATACCCAACATATCATTTATCCTTTTTCTTAGCTTACCAAAATCATCCTTGTCCTCCAGGTGATAGAATTTTTGAAAAACTCTACCAATTTTGTAGCATTCCGCGGCCTCACGTAAATCATTTGCGGAAAAGACTCCACGCAAATATCATCTTGCACATTCTCTTGGATTTCTTTCTTCTTGATCCAAGACTGCATCGTGTGTCACTCCAAAATGGTCGGCAAATAGATCAACCAATCTATCTTCACGCTCTTGATCAGTCAACGCGGGTGTGCTAGGTTGACTCGGCTGTCTCGGGGCTGTAAATGTAGAAAAAGCATTTCCTGCGGGGTTAGCAAAAATTTTAAAACTTGATTGTACACCTTCCCCTGTGTTCGTTCCCCTGTATTGTGGGGTGGAACTCGAACCAACATGGCCAAATTGATTGACCATTCTTCTTCCCCTGTTTTGGCAGCATCTAAAATCCTTGGGAAAAGTAAGCATCTGCCTTCTGTTGCACCGTATCTCACGATCAAGACATAAACTTTCCTCTTGCTTCCCTTTGAGATCCTTGATGTCTTTGGCCATATCATGCAGCAGATCAACCAATGAGTTACAAGTCCCATAAATTGTTGCATTTTCTTCTCTCACTTTCTGGACTTCTTCATTTTGAACTTTGCAGAAATTGTCAACAATTTTCCTTATTTCTTCCAATTGTTTCATCTGATGCGTGTACATGCCTTTCAAAATGGTAACTTCTCCTTTTTGCGCTTGGATTATTTCGGTCATGGCGGCTTTATCCTTCTGAAAATTTACACTCCATTCAGCTTTGAGTGCCGTGACCTCATCACGCAATACCGGGTTGATCCTTGCAACTCTCTTATCCATTTCGTTCATTTTGTCACTCAAGTCTTGAATTTTGTCATGTGTAGCCTTGGTAGAACTTTCCAACCTTTCATTGAATTCTTCAAAATCATCCTTTATAAGCTCAAATTGTTGTTCCAATTCATTCCTTAAATTTTCAAGATCCTCATTTTGTACGGCACTTGAGCTCCCTACTTGAATGCCAATTTCCTCCACAACATGCTCCACATGTTGATCTTCAACTTGCTCCATGGGTTCCTCTCCAAGTTGCTCTCCAACTTGCTCCAAAGATGGTTCAACAACATTCTCAAAAGATGGAATTTCTTCTCCAGTTTCGACATTCTCCTCAAAGTGCACATGAAAGTTTCCTTGTTCCTCCTCAATATCCTCTTCATTTCCACGAACCAAACCTTCACTAGGAGTGTTAAGACCAACACTTTCTAGAACTGCTATTTAATTCCACTTTTGATTTCTTAATTTGAAGCAATTCAAGATGTCGAGGAACAATATTGTCGATGGATCTTCTTCCTTGAATTCGATATCTTCCCCCCTGTCCAACCACAACAAAATCATATATGTGTTGTGTGTGGGAGGCAATTTAGCCGCTACTAAGAAGTCTTTGGGCGAATGAGCTGAGGCTCCATGGTACCCTTGGGTGGAGATTTTAATGCATAATGATCAGTGACAACGTGCATTGTGCGTGCATGTATTTTATAGACATCTTAATTGTATTATCATGTTTTAGCTAATGACAGTTTAACTCCTTTTATAAAGAAACCACCGACCACGAAAACATAATGCATGTATGTTGTGAACAAAAAAAAAAAAAAAACTTATGCTACTTAGGATATCTTTATCATTCTCGTCTTTAATCATTCACAAAATCAATGTAGTAGGCGTAAATATATTGGACACTAGCAAAGTACAAATAATCTTTTCATCCTCTATATATTAATTCTCACCACCATTCCTTGATCATCAATAATGGTGATTAGTACAACACTAGCTTTCTTAATTTGAAGCAAATCAAGATGTCTAGGAACATCTCTGATGGCTCTTCTTCTTTGAATTCTCCTCCCCTGGCCAACCACAACTGTAACCCCTCGGTTTTTCCGATAAAACTAAGATTCGAAAATAGCGTTATAAATTTTTTTTTAAGTTATGATAATTAAGAGAGGACTGTTCGGTACTTGAAATAATTGTTTCGTTTAAGGATTTATTACCGATAAGCTGCGAACTACGTATCAATTACGAACCGAGAAAAATTTTAGGATGTGGATTCAATTCGGATTTTTCAGAATTGGAATTATTGAGTATCATACGATTAAGCCTGAATTTTAATTGGTTCAAGAGAATTTCTAAACGGGCCGTAAGGGATAAATCGTTACAGACTCTGAACCTAAATTTAACGGACTATCGGAAAATTCCCAAAATTGGTGATTTGCGACGGGAATATTTTTACGATAATTTTAGTATTAGAACTTTCCCGAATTAAGCTATAATCCTCCGAACATTCATCTGATTTAGGCCTAAACTGATCAAGAGAATTAATATCTTCTTAAGGGATGAATGGGGTGATGACATGTGGCATATGATCTTAAGATAGATTTGATCTAGATTGAGCAGTTAATGTAGTGACATAAGAGGTAAGGTGATCATGTACTTGTAACTTCCATTCCAAGCCAACACTTAAGATCATCTTTCTCTCCTATTCATCCCATTTTCGAAACTCCTAAGAGAAGAAGAGAAGAAGAAAAAAAAAAGAGAGAGCTAAGTCTTCAATTGTAATCTAAACTTCCTCCTACTAGTTTTTCCTAACTCAAGTAGCAAGGTCTAGGTAAGACTTTAAACTTTAAAGGTTTAATCCTCTCTAGCATTTAAGTGTTGATATTAATACAAGAAAATGTTATTATTATGGTGACATTTCTTTAGGATTTTTGGGAGGAAAATTCCAAGGAAATACCCTCAACTTCGCGATCTAAAAATCAAGGTAAGGATTCCCTTAAGTCGGTTCAATCGCTTGGAAATAGGCAAATGCTAGGAAAAATTGCATGCTAGAGTTTTGTTCATGGAAAATGTGTGTTATGCCTTAGATCTACAAATTGACTTCAAAATCTTTGAATTTAAGCTTGATAAATTTTATTGTACGTGTTCATAATTATTGTTATGCATATATATGTTGGTTAGGGTCCGTATATGCTTGTATTTGTGGAAAAAGTGGTAGATCGGAGCGTTACGGCCCCGAACTTGCGGCCCAAAGTGGGCAGAAAAACGGGCGGACGCGACAGTGGACGCGCGTCCACCGCGCGTCCACCGCGCGCCCTTGCGAAGCAGCCTTACGGCGCCTCGGCCGAGAGGCTGGACGCTGCACGGACGCGCGCGTCCGCTGCGCGTCCGTGGGCGCCCAGTCTCGGCGCGAGAGGCCGAGACCGCGGACGCGGTCCGGACGCCGCGTCCGCCGGGCGTCCGCAGGCGCGGACAGTTGCGAGTCCGCGCGACGCGGACTCGTTTCGACCTATTCCCGACCCGGTTTTTCCCCGATGTTTTTGGACTTATGTGTTGTGATGTTTTGAGAGCCTACGGGCATCCGGGTGGGTGTTTTTGAAGCCAAATTATTCTACTTAAATAATGTATGATTTTGAGAAATAACTTTGTATTGAAAATTATCATGACTCTATGCTTGAATGTGTTGGTATGTGTTTAACACTAACTAAGCATGATTGTTGGAAAGGTGGATGTGTTGTGTACCCCACCGAGATCTAAATAGTGGATGTGTTTCGTACCCCACTCGTGAACTAACCGTGGATGTGTTGTGTACCCCACGTGAAACTTGGAAAGGTGGATGTGTTGTGTACCCCACCGGGATCTAATAGTGGATGTGTTTTGTACCCCACTTATGAATTTATACAGTGGATGTGTTTCGTACCCCACTCGTGAACTAATCATGGATGTGTTTTGTACCCCACGTGAAACTTGGAAAGGTGGATGTGTTGTGTACCCCACCGAGATCTAATAGTGAATGTGTTTCGTACCCCACTTATGAATTTAAAGGTGGATGTGTTTCGTACCCCACCGAGAACTAATCGTGGATGTGTTTCGTACCCCACGTGAGAAATTGAAAGGTGGATGTGTTGTGTACCCCACCAGGATCTAATAGTGGATGTGTTTCGTACCCCACTTATGAGGAAGACGAGAATTGTGTATCATGGGCGACGCGTAAGAACTAACTACCGGGTGAAATTATGACTGAGTTAATTGTTCTAATTATTGACATGAAGTGAAATTACTTGTTATTTATGTTGTTGCAGGTTGATTTCGCTGTGGGTAATATTATCTTGCCTTATGCTTATTGTTTGACTATTTGAAAACCTTTGCTTATTTTCAAGGGATAATGGATATCCTTACTTAGCCGTCGCGCTAACTACACTTCATTGTGTTCTTAACAGATGTCTAGTGTGGGGTCAAATAGCCCACCCGACTCGGATCCGTCCGAGTTTATATTTCCTATTTATGACTATGAAGATTATATACAGTATTTATCCGACGACGACCCGTATGGCCCCGGCTTTGCACCCGATCTGCCCGTTCTGCTCGATACGCCCGACGTCGCCCCTGTTCCGAGCTCGCCTGAAACTCCTTTCTGGATGCCCCCGCCGGTCTTGCCCCTATGTCCCTTTGACGAAATTCAAGCTAGTTACGGGCTTTACCCCCTCGAGCTAGTCCCGGGTAGTGACCCGCCTGAGTTCGTAGTGCGCTATCCATATCCGTGGGACCCAAGTCCCCCGGAGTCTTATGAGGAGTGGATGATGATCATGAATACTTGCCGGTTCCTAGACCACACGACGTGGTATGATGGCAAGTGGTGTGAGGTTTGGGGTACGTACACGGGTCCCGTGTATTACTCCCTAGATTAGACGGAGTCGAAGGGGAAGGTGGGGCGTAGTCTAGTAGCTTTTTGTGTAGATATACCTTTTGTAAAGGGCTAAATCGAACAGTCGTCTAGTTGGGTTTCTTTCTCTAGATAGTTCGAATGGGTAGTATTATTAACCCATTTTGTTTTGGTAACTTTCGAGTTACACTTTTAATGATGCATATGAATATATATAATCAATATATATATATGATGCAGTTTTATCCAAAAGGCCGGTCTTGGATTTTGACGTCAAGAAACGCGATCCTTACTTTTATTGTTAGTCTGTGCACTTAGAATGAATCCCGCCTATTTAAGGTTGGGCCGAATCTAAGTGTGGCGGTAATTACTCCATTGGTTTGGTATAGCCGATTCGGGGTGTTACAACAACAGAATCATATATGTGACATGTGTGGGAGGCGGTTTAACAGCTGCCAAGCACTCTTGGGGCACATGAGGCTCTATCGCACCCATGTGTAAAGAGGAGTCTTCCCTCCTACTGCTTTCAATAGAGGTCATTTCACCAATGTGCTACACAACTTGTAATACATCTAAAATTTGGTGTTAATTCTAGTAATTATTTTCCTTAATTAGCTTATTAGTACAATTTTTTCTCTTCAATGCTTGTGTGTTACATTACATTTAAAATTAAAGGCACATTTGAAAAAAAATATTCCGTAATAACATAACGAATAATGTCTCTTGCAGTTCCATGTTACACGTACAACTACTCATACGTATTCGCAAATAAATGCATACACATACAAACATACATGCATGTGACCACTCTATGTATATACACTTGCCTAATTTTATAATAGAAATATCATAAATATTTGTTTTTAATTAATTTTTTAATATTTCTATATATTATAATTTACTTTTTATTTCTTAGCATTCATGATTTTGTAAATCACTACTAAACAAATTAAAAATGGGTCAATCTAGTTCATAGATTTCAATTTCAACTAATTTGATCCTCAAATTGTATAAAATTTCGTCAATTAGCCCTTCTGAGGGATTAAAATGATGATTTCTCCATTTCTATAATTTTGTCAATTTGATCCTCGAAGGGTTAATTGACGAAATTTTAAACAATTCGAGGATAAAATTATTTGAAATTGAAAACTAAACTCTACATTGATAGTTAGTTGAGAAATAATTGAGGAATAAAAATAGTGATTTTCCCTTATTGAAATTCATACTCCTTTGAGTCAATTGAACGTGCTTAGGTAAGTTTTCAAGATAATTGCTAAGTTCATTAAAAACTACCTAACTTGTTTACGTGATAGTGCAGCAGGTAGCTCAGACGCCCAATGCACAAATAAAAGAATAAACAGAAAGCAGTAAGGACACATGCAATTGATAACCCAGCTCGGAAACTCAGTTCCTACATCTGAGGGACTTCACTCTGGATGCCTAACTCTTCATTGAATCAACAAGATGAAATGTACCAACGATTACAATTGTGTTCACGCGGTTGACTCTAGATATATCATCACAACATCCTTCTAGAGTTTTGCCTTGAAGAGATGACAAGACTTTGATCACCCGATCTTCTTGAATTGAGGCTACCCCTCAATTGCAGCACACCTTGCTTTCCAGAGTGAATACTTGCCATTTCTTTCTCATAGAGAAGTTCTATCTTGAATCAAAGGTAAACTTTGTCCAGATTTCACTTAAGCTTAATCAGAGTACACTCTTTGAATTGTACTGTGTAATTCCTCATATATCTTCTGAATAAGAGTTGGCTCTTATTTAAACTCTTTGGAATCTTGAAGCAGTTGTAACTAAGTAACTATCTCTGAACATTTTGCTTGAACTAGTTCGGATACTTGTTCAGAGTGCCGTCCTCATAGTCTTCAATGTCTTTAGAACTCCTGAACTACTTACTGCCCTAGTACAGACTTTATCTAAGACTTGTAATTAAACTATGCTCATTGACATGAAATTTAGTACAACTTGGGAGCTCTTTTCAAAACAATTGTTTTTACATTTTTATTAACACTTATTATTATTGTTGTTGTTGTTGTTGTTAATATTAATAACAATAACAATAACAATAATAATAATGATAATAATAATAATAATAACAATAACAACACCAACAACATGTAATTATATTTTAATATATTTTGATAGAATGGTAACCATAAATTTATTCATTTGTTAAGATTAAAATTAAACCCTAATTGCACTTTTTTGTTAAGATTGGTTTATGAAGCTTTATTAGCTAACAGTAAACTTTTTTTTTTTATTAAATCATATACCGATCACTGAAAAAGAATGCATGTAAGTTGTGAAAAAAATAGAAAAGATAAGAAGCAAAAACAAAATGGTCAGAGAAGTAAAGCTACCTAGCTAGGACTTTTTATCATCTTTACCTTGAATCATTCACAAAAACAACGTAGTAAGTTTAAAACATATTTTACGCAAGTTCAAATCTTTCTCTCCTCTATATATTAATTCCCAACTACCCTTTGTTGATCATTCTTGCTAATTAATTCCACCTTTAATTTTTTAATTTGAAGCAATTCAAGATGTCAAGGAACAATAATGCCGATGGATATGATCCTCTTTCTTGAATTCTCCTCCCCTATCGGTGGCATGTGTGGGAGGAGGATTAACATCTACCAAGCAGTCTTCGGGCAGATGAGCTGAGGCTCCATGGTAGCCTTGGGTGGAGATTTTAATGCATAATGATAAATGAAAACATGCATCGTGTGTGCTGTATTTTAAAAACATCTAAATTGACTTTGAGAAAATGATTGTTTTGTTATCAATCATCAATCAAATTGAGAAAATTATCAAAATAGTCCCTTAACTACCACAGTGAAAGCAGGACTCCGAGTGGGTTCAGTTTTTTGTTTTCATTTAAATTAATTTTGTTAATCAGTTAATTAAATTAATTTTAGTTAGGTGATGAGTTTTTTTTTAAAAAAATTGGCTATTGGTTTAATTCAGTTTTTTTTAACAAATTAATTAAATTACTTGGAAGTTGACCAAAGCATGAATGAACTTTCCAAATATTAGCTTCTTTTTTTTTTAACGAAAATTTTTTTTATTACCGTCTAGGAGTAGCAAACTCCCGAAAATCATAGAAGAGAGCAACCTAGACCGAATTTGGCAAAAAAATAAACAAAAAATACAAGAGAGGTGTAGAACAAGACAAATGATGATGTAGCCTTTTGGGTGAGTGGAAGGGTAAGAGGGTATCCTTACACAGAATATCGTTCTCACAAGGATTGGCGATAGGAGTAGAGCTTTAGCGTTCCAAACATAAGATACTAATGTTCCTCAAGGAAATCTAGCCAAACCGAATGGTTGATTTGGCTACAAACACTACAAAAAAACGCCGAAATAATGACGGATTTAGCGACGGATTCATTCCGTTGCTAATTTAACGACGGAATAGGGACGGTTTAGTGACGGATTTACTTATTTTTAAAAAATTGAAGGTTAGCGACGGATTAGCGACGCGCTTTTGCAACGGAAATATTTTGTTGTTAACTTCGAAGCTAATTTTAGCGGTAAATTCTCGCGCATTAAATTGCGACGGACTAGCGACGGATATTTCGCGGGCTCATTTCATAATTACTTTTGCTACAGATTAGCGACGGATACAAAATCCGCCGCTAGAATTTTAAGCTGGATTATTAGCATTGCGACTGTAGCGACGGATTTGAGGTTCCGTCGCTATATATATAGCGACGGGTCCTTAAATCCGTCGCTACGATTGCTACGTTCATTTATGTTTATAAGACTAGCGACGGATTATAGTATCCGTCGCTAGTGTAGCGACGGATACTATCATCCGTCGCTAGTCGTATGATCACGCGTATCTTATAATTCATAAAACTAGCGACGGATTATAGTATCCGTCGCTAGACTAGCGACGGATACTATAATCCGTCGCTAGACTACGATTAGAGTTGAGGAAATGATGAAGCTTGAGAATGACATACCTCTCATTTTATGTCAACTTGAACGTATATTTCCACCTAGTTTCTTCGACTCCATGGAGCATCTTCCAATCCACTTAGCTTATGAAGCAAGGATTGCTGGTCCAGTTCAATATAGGTGGATGTATCCATTTGAGAGGTATGAGTTGTTTTAGTTGTTTATATGTTTCCAAACATATAATAAAATTGTCACTTATATATGTCAATTTTATTAGATACCTTCGGAAATTGAAAAATAATGTCAAAAATAAAGCGAAGGTTGAGGGCTCTATATCCAATGCATATTTGGTGGAAGAAGCATCATCGTTCTGCTCATATTATTTTGAAGACCATGTTAGCACGAAACACAAAAATGTGCCTCGAAATGCGGATGGTAGTGAATATATAGTTGATGAACATGAAGAAACTCTTTCTATATTCAAGTATTCGGGTCGAGCATTTGGTAAAGCGAAAGTGAGATATATGACAGATGAAGAGTATAAAGCTGCTCAAACCTATGTGTTATTAAATTGTTCAGAAGTGGAGCCATTTATTGAGTAAGAATTCACTTCTGTTCAATTTTTCTTATGCAATGTGTTATAAATATTAACCCATTTATTCTTTTAAAGGGTTTATATTGAGGAGTTAAAGAGGAGTCAACCAAACATTTCCAGTACTACCATCGATCGTAAATTGGAAAATGAATTTGCAAAATGGTTCAATGACTATGTAAGACTTGTATATTATGTATATTGAGCTTCAAATTGTTTAACACACTTTAACACTTATATTATTTACTATACAGGCACATGATCCTTCAAACAACATTTCAAACAAATTTATAAAGGATCTTGCAAAAGGGCCACTAAGATCTGTCAATACCTATTCAGGGTATTATGTAAATGGTTTTAAATTTCACACCATCGGTTATGGTGGAGCTAAAGAAACAATGAATAGTGGAGTTTGCATAAAAGGTATAAACTATAGTGTATATGAAAGTGATTATTATGGCCGATTGGTAGAAGTTGTACAAGTTGAGTACCCTGGCTTACCAATCAAGAGGACAATATTATTCAAGTGTGAGTGGTTTGACCCCACAAGTGTTGGCATGAAGGTTCATCCCAAGTATAAACTTGTTGAAGTTAATCATAAGCGTAGATTCAATCGCTATGAACCTTTCGTTCTAGCAATGCAAGCTGCTCAGGTTTATTATTGTACATACCCAAGTTTGCGTCGCGACAAGCTTGACTGGTGGGCTGTTTGCAAAATTAAAGCGAGATCTAATGTAGAGATTCCTGAATCATCTATATCTGCTGAAGAATCACTAATACCTGCACCATTTCAAGAGGAAACTACTGACAATCATGATCTCGTTCAAATAGATGAAGACCCATTGCATTTAGATGATCCAAACGGTGGGGTGATAGAACTTGATGGCGAACATGGTGATATCGAAGATGAAATTGAGTTAGAGGAAGAAATAGATGACTCAAGTGGAGATTCAGTAATAGGAGATAGTGATAATGGTACTGATAGTTAGTGCATAGTTCAGATAGTAAATGAGCATGTAATAGCTATATGTTATTTAACTTTATTTTTTTTATTTTAGATGACACGAGGTGGTAGTGTTGGAAGCACAAGAGGACGTGGACGAGGTGCACCTCCTCTTGTGGAACCTATTGTGGCACCTCCTCGTACTGTGGTATCTCCACCTGTTCAGTCACCTGCTTCTATTGGTTCACCATCTGACTTGTCGATTCCATCACCATCAAACTCTACTGCTCCACCTACATCCTCATCAGTTGCGGGATCATCCATTGGTTCTGATTTGACTATTATTCATGTAGAAGATGGGAGGTAAAATGTGTTGTTATGTTAACATTTATGTATATATTTTTTTCATCCTTATTCATCTCTTATATATGTACAAGTTGATACCTTCTCACACATGTTCAAGTACAATGACAAAAATATTCACGAAAATGATCCATCCTAATGGATATACTTGGAAGAATGTGCCTATTGAGTACAAGGATTTATACTTTGAGGAATTTAAGGTAAATTCATGATATGACTTTGAGAATATTTGGTTAATTCTTAAAGCTAGAATGTTATTAAATTTTGATGAATTTGTGATGTTACAGAAATTTTACAAGTGGGATGAGTGATAGGGATAAATCCCGGTCTCCGCAGTGTACCTTCCCGATCTCTTCATGTACGCTTACCGCCCCGGCTCCGTGCCACCGGTTAGACCCCGGGCCCGGGCTGCGGAAGGGTACCTCCGCGGGGGTTTCGAACTTGGGACTCCACGCCCGCACGCGTGGACACGAGTATGAACAGTAGACAGACCGGTGCATGTCCGCCACGCGTCCGCATGCCGGAAGACCGGAGTGGCCGTTGGACGGTCCTATAAAAGGAGCATTTAATGCGAGTAGATGGACTTTTGGCTATTTCTAACCAACAGTAGCTAAAGAGACCGGGAACCTCTGACCCACTGTCACGTAGCTCGGTCTCCCTTTAGGGTATTGTACTTTGTACTCCGTACCCGGCTCGTATATAATACAGTACTTCCGTATTTAGCTGTATCATTTTGGCCCGTCTGTGGGAATCGAAGTTCGAAGCCTACCGTTTTACACACTCCGATCTCCGACCATGTACCCCTACATGGACTTTTTTGCCCGCCGATCCGGAAGAGGAGGCACAGTCTGATCT